>SJYC01147327.1:0-53934 GCA_006408675.1 Madoqua kirkii
GGTCCCATCACTTCATGGCAAATAGATGGGGAAACAGTGGAAACAGTGGCTGACTTTATTTTTCTGGGGCTCCAAAATCACTGCAGATGGTGATTGCAGCCATGAAATTAAAAGACGCTTGCTCCTTGGAAGGAAAACTATGACCAACCTAGACAACATATTCAAAAGTAGAGACGTCACTTTACCAACAAAGGTCCATCTAGTCAAGGCTATGGTTTTTCCAGTGGTAATGTATGGATGTGAGAGTTGGACTATAAGGAAAGCTGAACACCAAAGAATTGATGCTTTTGAACTGTGGTGTTGGAGAAGACTCTTGAGAGTCCCTTGAACTGCAAGGAGATCCAACCAGTTCATCCTAAAGGAAATCAGTCCTGAATATTCATTGGAAGGACTTATGTTAAAGCTGAAACTCCAATACTTTGGCTCCCTGATGCGAAGACCTGACTCATTTGAAAAGACCCTGATGCTGGGAAAGATTGAGGGCAGGAGGAGAAGGGAACAACAGAGGATGAGCTGGTTGGATGGCATCACTGACTCAATGGACATGAGTTTGAGTAAGCTCCAGGAGTTGGTGATGGACACAGAAGCCTGGCATGCTGCAGCTTGTGGGGTTGCCAAGAGTCAGACACAACTGAGCAACTGAACTGAACTGAAAGGAATTAATGGGCTTCCCTTTCATTGGTAAATGAATGGCTTTTTCATTGGTAAATTGGTGGCTCAGTGGTAAAGGATCCACCTGTCAAGCCAGGAGACGAAGGTTTGATCTCTGGGTCAGAAAAATCCCCTGGAGGAGAAAATGGCATCCCACTCCAGTATTCTTGTCTGGGAAATCCCATGGACAGAGAAGCCTAACAGGCTACAGTCCATGGAGTCAAAAAAGAATCAGACAAGACTTAGCAACTAAACAACAACAGCAAAAGAATGAATATTCTTCCTGAAGTTTCTAATTTATTATCAAGTTGAAATTTTAGCATTAGAGAGAATGTAACCCCATGTTTCAAAATTGTGAAGGTATTTGTTTCTCTACAGGTATCTTTTTCCTTTTATGTGGTTCATTTTAAATGTGACAGATGTGACTTTTAAATTTGTTTTAAACTTTAATATTTCTTTCTATTTATGTACTTGACTGTGCCAGGTCTTAGTTGTGGTGTGTGGGATCTGGTTCCCAGATGAGGGCTGGAACCCAAGCCCCCTGCATTGGGAGCAGGGAGTGGCTAAGACCACTGTGCCACCAAGGAAGTCCTAATGTGACTTTTTTAAAGGGGCAATTGATGAATTCTTTACAGGGGAGAAAGGCTGGAAGCATATCAGGTTTTTTTTTTTTCCTAAGACAATAAAACAGTGACTCTAAATGAGATTTTGATGTAAACCTTCTATTGCAATCATGGCACTTCCTATCATATTGTATTATCTTCCGGTTCACTCCAGTGTCCTGAGTACCAATTTTTCCTGCAGCTGTTTATTGGGTGTTGACACTGGAAAATCACCTACTCCCAGGAACCATTTGGTCTGCATTAAAATCTTTCTCTTCCCCAGGTGAGATGGTCTTATTTTTCTTTTGTTTGCTTTTGTTCACCTTTCCTTTTATATTTTAATTTCCTTCAGGAGTTTTAGTGCGATTACTTTTTCCTCTTTCATTCTCTTTAGCAGTTACTCGGTGTTTCCTACTTGTGGGCTGCACACTGAATTGTGATGCTCTGCACCGCTTTCAAAGACCTGCTTTTATTTTTCCTGTCCAAGTCATTTGTGCAAATCCTTAAAGTTAGAGTTAGTACTAATGACTGGTCAGCTCTATTAATGCAGTCTCCCCTCTGTGAAAGTTTACTTTTCTGGTTCAAGGTCTTTTATTGCAAAGCTTGTTAAGAGCCTTCATTGCTTGAAGAAGGTGACTTTTGGAACCAAAAGCTTTCCTGTTTATTGAACTCATGACAGTGCAGGCAGCTCCTGAGATTTGCCAAAGAGCTCTGAGTGGGATTCAACAGGAACCGTGACAGGGACTTAGAAGCTAGTGTCTGCAGAGTTGCCACATCTCTGCTAGAGAATGTGAGAAAGTGCCCAGCTTAGAGTGGGGGGCAAACTCAGTGCTGCTAATAGAGAAGGCTGCCCCAGCCTCAGGGCTCCAGCAGGGCTGCCTTTGAGTCTGAAGGGGTCTTGGTTCTAGAAGAGGAAAAGTTACCATCTTCAAAGTCTCCAGGCTGTGTAGATTAAAAGCCAAGGACTGAGTTCCCACAATTATGACTACAAAGCAGACTTCCTAGGGCTTCCCTGGTGGCTCAGATGGTAAAGAATCTTCCTGCAATGCAGGAGACCCAGATTCAATCCCTGGGTCAGGAAGATTCCCTGGAGGAGGGAAGGCATGGCAACCCACCCAATATTCTTGCCTGGAAAATTCATGGACAGAGGAGCTTGGTGGGCTATGGCCCATGGGGTCACAGAGTTGGACATGACTGAGGGGCTAACATACCAGACAGACTATTGTTTTGAGCTCCTTTTCATACAAATAGTATTTATAGCAAATTCAGACTTCCGCGAATCCCTTCAGTGTTCACCAGGGTCTGGAGGGGTCCTAACCTGCTTCTGCTTAAGTGTGACACTTGTCACAGATCAGAGCAGGCCTGCCAGGACTCAAAGCTTTCTGTCCCCTGCTGAATTTTTAAACCGTATACTGTATCAAAGTTCCCTCTCTAAAGCTGTCTCTATGGAGTAATCGCTCACAATGCCAGCAAACTCTTGTCTCCAAGCAGAGGATCCCTTCTCGGATTGGGGGGTGGGGTCCTAGAGGCTCAATTAACCATTAGAAGCTGCCTGATGAGGCAGAATCTCAGCAGGGAGGCCTGGAGAGGAGCCAGGACAAACCCAGCAGGCCTGGCCTCAGAGTGTCAAATTTCTGGGTCAGGAAGAACCGGATGAGGCAGTCACCCACATGGCCAGAGCAGCGAAACCAAGGAAAAAGTGCGTTCTTCATCATGCAGGAGGGAAGAAAGCCATGGTTCATGGCCAGCCCCCAACGGGGTCTCACTCAAGTCTTCAGATGCATGTGACCCTGGCATGCCCACCCTGCTCCAGATTCTCCTAGAATGGCCCTGAATAAAGGTGGCATTGTCTTGCCTTTTTTTGGTTCCCTGTCTTCCTGGCTCCACACCAGCCAATCCCTTCCAATCAGTGCAGTCATTCCAGGTGGCAGGTGAGATATGGTGCTCTTCCAGTCTAGTCCTCCTAGGTTTGACACATGGGGTTAGTATGTGTTGTTGTTATTGTTGTTATTGTTAAAGCCCACCACCAGTATTTTTACTGTCAACTGAAAAAATACGTGCAACCTAAAAGTTGAGAGTCATGTTTTTATCAGTGAGACTATTTAGGACTTCAAGCTTCAGAGGTAGCATCTCAAGTAACCCTGAAAGAACTGCTCCTGGAAGGTGAGGTGGGGAGCCGGGTTGTATAGAAATTTTGCACAAAGGGGAGGTAGTCTGAATGTCAAAAGATTATATATAGCAAATTAAAGAAAACCAGATATCTCAAGTTAAGGAGTTCAGCATTTTTCCATGTGTGGGAGGGTACGGGAGCCTGAGCTCACTGAAATCATTCCTTTCGATGTGCACCTCAGCTATCTGGGGCCAGGATCTTGTGCTTTCACATCCTGCGTTTGCTCAGGACTCACCGTAGGGAGGGGCTGCCGTTGGACGGCTGTTACTTGGCAGGTGTTCTTTCCTTCCCGAGTTTCTTCAGAGCTCACCAGCTCACATTGGAGGGCTGCACCACTGATGACAGCGACATCCTTGCTTATTGATATGGCAGGAAATATTCCAGTTCTCACTTCTAACCAGACTCCAACTATACAATGATGGAGAAGAGCAAAAGGCTCCATAAAGTTATCATGTCTTCCTCTTGTTAAAAGCCATTTTCATCCTCATGTGTTGATCTCACAATATTGCTTATCTCTCACCACAACATTTCTGCATAATGAATAACCACAAATCTCTGTGACACATAAGGGTAACCAGTGTTTTGCTTGACTGTCTGGGGTGGTCAGTCAGGCAGCTCTGTATGGGCGCCTCACACCTCTAAGAGGTGGCTAGCTGTGTCTGGGTGACGGAGCTGACTCGGTCCAGCAGGCTGGCCCATGCATGTTCTCATGGCGTGGAGGAGGAGCACAAGGGAAGGAGTGAAATCATGCAGGCCACTCTAACTTCTGTTTATGAGGCAATGCTATCATCCTACCAGCAAAATCAGTCCCCCACTCAAGCCCAGATTCAAGGAGCAGGGAAACACATTGCCTCTTTAGGGAGAGGGGCCACAAAGTAACTTAGCAAACGGTGCTGGATGTAGGGAGGGTTTCAAATCCCACCACCATCCTGGTCTCAACTGATTTCAACTATGATTCACTCCACAGAGAAGAAAAACTCCCATAAGAACAACCCAACATGGTAATGAGTTACAGTCCACAAAGTCAAATCTTTGACCCCATGAATGATCTGGATAAAGATCACTTTGTTAGAGTGTTAACAAGAAATAGTTACCATAAAGTTGATTTTTTTTTCCCTTGTTTGTTTTGGATTTTTAGATGAGGGTTGGGAGGTAATTCTCCATGGATCTGTCTCATTTCTTCATGTCTTGTGAGCAGGGCCACTAAATGCCTTTTTTTCCTAGTTGTATTTCGAGTATGTCTGTATAGCACAGAGCCTTGGAAGACAGAGTAGCTCCTGTGGCTCAGGGGGCCAGAGGGCAGATGTTTTCCGCTAGCACAAAAGCCTGGCAGATCTCTTTACTGCCCATTATAAATGTTCAAGCTCCCCTAGCCCAGGACCTCTCAGTTACCACACAAACCACAGTATTTGCAGCACTGTCCTGTTTCCCTCAACATTGCCCCGTTTCCCTCAACATTGCCCCTGTGGGATTTGGGGGTGGCGGTCTAGAGGTGCCGATGTGGACGTGAAGCTCATGCTGCTTGCAGTGCTATGACCCAATAAAATTCTTTGTCTCTGACTCAGGAGTCTTCCACCAGCATCTAGGACACAAGCTACTTCGTTAGTTTGTAATTAGGGCAAGACTCAGACACCTCATGCTCCTTAACAAGTCAAGCAGCATCCTAACAGGCTGTGCCTGTATCTTGCTCCCAGGAACCCCGTGATCCACCAGCCACAGCTATGGAGCCCTCCCTACTGGCCAGAGCACCCTCACTGCTGCCTTGGACTTGATGCCCCCTATGGCAATGCTGCCTCCTTTGCCCGGATGGTTATCTGCCACCATCCCATCGGTCATTTCAGGATTCTGTCACCTCCATTGACATGAGGGAGCTCATTTCTATGATGGCTCATTTCTACTGAGCCTGGTCCCTCCCAAGGACCACCCCCTCCAAACTTCTCTAGGATGTCAGTGCTTCCCTCATCTGTACCCTTTATTGCTTAGTGAAGGGACCATTCCCTCGGCCTTCCTGAGGAATAGAATACACTGGTGGTTCCTATGGTCTTACACAATAAATGTATTCTAACATTCCCACAAATCTGAACTTTCTGACCTCTCCATCAGCACAATGCCAGGGAAATTCAAACATTTCTGCCTCACTTCCTGTGGCCATTTTTGGATCCAAACTTCAAGGAGCTATCCCAGCCCTGTATTAGGATCAGTCCTGGTTATCCTTTTCCAGGTTATGGGGCAGAGCTCCTATATCCATAAATTCTCCCCTCCAGCCTCATATTCTGCTCTTGCTACCTAATTTACCTCCTCCCTCCACCCCCATCTGATCCCTTTAAGATCCACCCCTTGTGTGATCCTTGGTTCCTCAGTTCAGTTCAGTCGCTTAGTCGTGTCCGACTCTTTATGACCCCATGAATCGCAGCACACCAGGACTCCCTGTCCATCACCAACTCCTGGAGTTCACTCAAACTCATGTCCATGAGTCAGTGATGCCGTCCAGCCATCTCATCCTCTGTCATCCCCTTCTCCTCCTGCCCCCAATCCCTCCCAGCATCAGAGTCTTTTCCAGTGAATCAACTCTTCACATGAGGTGGGCAAAGTATTAATAACTGGGTCCTGCAATGTCTTTGCTGTGTAAGATTTTTACTCCTGGAGAAGGAGCTTTGTGTTTCAACTCAGACTATGCTGGGACCTAATGTTTGTTATTGTTTGGAGACAATGAAAGGAGGGTAATCTTGAGGCACAGACACCACGTGCATGTCCTTGCTCCTTTGCAGGCGGCGCCGCTTCAGAGGAGTGTAGTTCTCAGACCCCTGCTTCTCAAGCCCATCCATCCAAATCTCCCCAAACCAAATCTCAGGGTCTTACCTTTGTTTTCGCCCTTGCATGACACAAGAGATTTATTGAAGCCGTGAATTAATTTCCTTTGCAGGTCTGCTCCTCTTATAACTATTCTGGGGCCAGGTTTGAGCACATTCTACCCAGCAACTTCTGGAGACCTTCTGGCTTTCATATCATAGTTTTAGTTGATAGTTGGCTAATCTAAATCACTTGGTTTTTTTTTTGTTTTTTGTTGTTGTTGTTGTTTTTTTTTTTTTTTTTTGAGGCTCCAGGAAGTTAAAATCAGGCCAGAGCCCTAATCTTTCCATTTCCATTACCCTCATTCCAGTCAAATGTTATAACTGCCATAGAACTCAGTGTTGACCTTTGGCTTAGACCTGTACAAGTAAGTCTTAGTGACCATGATGTGACCAAGTGTGAGGGGTTATCCCTGACACATTCCACAATCCCATCTAGGCAGCCTGCTTTTTAGAGCCACTGCTCCCAACTCTCTGAGCCGTAGCGCCCTTAAAACAGAGTCTAAGCCAGTGAGTCAGCTGGCTTTTTTGGGAGTGATCCCAAGGAGTAGGAGTGAGGAACTGGGGCAATAAAGCTAGGAAGGAGAGAAAGCCAATAAAAGAATATGATGTGTAACAGCATTCACCTCATCCCATTCCTGTTAAGCAGTGTATAACATTCAATTGTTATGTCTTTAATATTTTGAGAATATCCTTTTGGGTAATTTTGAAGATTTTTAGTGAAGTTTCAATTTTTGTCTTATTTAAAATTGCTATTCTGTTTGGGATTTTTTTTTTCTATTTTTTATTCACTTATTTTTAAGATCCAGAGTTGGTTTTTAAAAAACAGCTTCAACCATTTTCATAGTCACACTTAGACATTACTAGTAGGATCAACACTGATACAACATCCCTAGAGAGCCTTTTGCAATGTGTTATTAGGAATTTAAAGTGTTTCCATCTATTGAAATCTCCCTAAAACAAACTGGACTTGGGGTCCTGGAACAGGGTAGGTTTCAGTGAGCCTGGCTTAGGGGTCTGGGTAATGTAGGATTGACTTTTCACGGTTGTGTGCCCAGGCGCTTTTCATGGCCAATTTCCCCTAATTTGTTTGTTTGTTTGATTGATTTGTTGTTGTTGTGATGTTTCAGGGCATTAGAAATTTTAAGCTTTTATCTGTTCAAACCTGTTGATTTTAGAAAGTCATTCTCTATCAAAAGTTAGAAAATTTCAACCATTTTTTTCTTCTAGGTCCCCCCCCAACCACCAAAGTTTTGATATTGTAAAACCATATAACTCTGCACACATATAGAACCAGTTACTTAAAACCTGGAATAATACCACGTGCTAGAGAGGTGGTGGAGAGACTGGACCTCCCATGGGCTACTGGAAGACAGGTTGTTAGTTTCTTATATAACTGAACATACAACCTGGCAATTGCATTCTTGGGCTTTATTCCAGAGAAATAAAAAATTATGTTTACACAAAAACCTATATGCAGCTTTATTCATAACAGTGAAACACTGAAAGCAGCCCAGCTCAGTTCAGTTCAGCCACTCAGTCGTGTCTGACTCTGCTACCCCATGAATCGCAGCACACCAGGCCTCCCTGTCCATCACCAACTCCCAGAGTTCACTCAGACTCACGTCCATCAAGTCAGTGATGCCTTCCAGCCATCTCATCCTCTGTCGTCCCCTTCTCCTCCTGCCCCCAATCCCTCCCAGCATCAGAGTCTTTTCCAATGAGTCAACTCTTTGCATGAGGTGGCCAAAGTAGGAAGTGAGAAGTAGGTTTAAGGGCCTAGATCTGATAGATAGAGTGCCTGATGAACTATGGAATGAGGTTCGTGGCATTGTACAGGAGACAGGGATCAAGACCATTCCCACGGAAAAGAAATGCAAAAAAGCAAAATGGCTGTCTGAGGAGGCCTTACAAATAGCTGTGAAAAGAAGAGAGGCGAAAAGCAAAGGAGAAAAGGAAAGATATAAGCATCTGAAAGCCCAAGTGTCATTCAATTTGTGAGTAGGTGAACAAACTGAGGTATATCCATACAGCAGAATAATTATTTTCAGCCATAGAAAGGAATAAACCATTGATGCCTGCAACCAGATGGTCCTCAAAGGCATCATTCTCAGGGGAAGGGACAATCCCAGGAGGTCACCTGTGTAATCCTAACTCTACATAACATTTTTGGAATGATAAAACTCTAAGACAGGGAACAGGTTAGTGCTTCTCAGGAGACAGGGATGGTGGTAGGCAGGGAGTAAAGGGTGTTGAGGAGCCTGGATGAGTAGAATGGTTGGGGATGAGCGAGAACATAAAGAGTTAACATGAAGGAGTTGTTTTGTGATGGAAGAGTAATTCTGTGCCTTGGATATGGCGGTGCTTACATAATTCTATTCATGGGATAACAATGCATAGAAACACACACACAAAGGCAAGTTTAAAAAAATGGTGGAAACTAAGGATAGCCCATAGTCTGGTTTAACAGTAGCTTTTCATTATCAGTTTCCTGGTCTTAATACTACAGCTATGAATGACGTCATGGGGAGAATCATTGGGAGAAGCTGGCTGAAAAGCTTCTACTCAGGGCTCTACTAATTTTGCAGCCTCCCATGAGTCTATAGTATTTTTCGAAATAAAAATTTGAAAAAGTAACACTTTAGTTAATCTGAAACTTATTTTATAAATGGTATGAGGTGAGAATCTGAATTGATTTATATCCACATGTTTACCCAAGATCCCACTAGTCTATCTTGACAATACTTCCCTGCCCCAGTAATTCATGGAACCTCTTACAATTTTCACTAAACTCTTAAAAATCCTGGAACCTCTTGCTAAGTTACCAAATCTCTGAATCTGTGTGTTCCTCATCCAAAGTCATACTGATTTAACTGTTATGATTGTTCCAATAGCTGATAACACTCTTGATTCTTTCTCTCTGTAAGATGGTTTCTGAGTACTACTATGATCCAGATATAGGACTAGATCTTCACTTGGATTATAGCACTTAATCTTCCTGATACTCACATGAAGTAGGGTTACGAAGTTTTTTGAGAGGTTCAGGGAAACTTGGCCCTTACTCAGAATCACAAGCTAGTAAGTGGCATAGCTAGGATTCAAGCCCAGGCTTGTAGGATTCCAAAGACTATTCTTTTAACTAGTGTAACATACTGTTTCTTCTTTAAAAAAATATATTTCACTTGTTTGTTCTTCTAGTTCAACTAGCAAAATCATACAGTCATGTTCTGAATAGAAACGGGTGTTTTGGTTGTATATTCTCAAACGTCTTAATTTTGAGAAGAGTTAACATTTACTCTCCCAGTAGTACATGGTCATGACATTCAAATCTTACATCATTCAAAACAGCTTGATTTCAAAATTAAATATTTATGAATAGGTAATCCATGTTCATGGTAGAAATGTCAAAGGTAAAAAAGGGCATACAGTGAAAGATAAGTCTTCATTCCCACTCCAACCCACTGTTACCAATCTCTTATTTGCCCTTCTAAAAATAAATTATAGAATTATAAGTGTACATGTGAATATAGTTTATACACACACACAGAATACTTTGCATCTTGATTTTTTTTTTTTTAATTTAAAAGTCTTAGACACTCTTCCAAACTAGTATATTGGGAGTTCCCTTATTCCTTCAATGCCTACATTGTTTTCCATTGACTGAGTACAATAAAATTTATTTCACCTGCCCCTCATTGATAGACATTAAGACTTTCAGGTTTTTTCCTATTATAAATAATGCTATAAAGAACCTCCTTGAACATACTTTATTTCACATATGTGCAAGAATGGCTGTATATTAAGGCCCTAAGAGTGAAATTTCTGGTTCAGTTATATGCAATTTGAATAGTGCTTTCCAATGGACTTTTAGAAACTTGAACAAATCTACATTACCAGCAATAAGAGAGTGCCTGCTTTTCCAGAGCCCTTATCAAATTTTTTATCTTTGCCAATCTAAGTGAGAGAGTATCTTATTATAGTTTTAGTTGCCTTTCTCATAATACAGATAAGAGCGAGCCTGCACTGTCAGTCACTTTCTTACTGATTTGTAAGAGCTTTTATAGATTAGAGGATTTTACCTTTTGCTTGTAATTTGAATTGCATTTTCCCCTGTATTTTGTATTTATCTTTTTACTTTTTAAACTTTGCTTATGCAGAGGATTCACCATGCAGAAATGGTTTCTTCTCAAGTAGTCAAACCTGTCAGTCTTGTTTTTTATGGTTTCAAAGCCTTGTGTCATATTTAGGCCCTCTGATCTCCTATATTATAAAATTAAAAGTCATCTATATTTCTTCTAGTAATTGTATGGTTCTTTTAAGCCTTTCATTTATCTAGAGTTTATTTTGTCTTTGTTTGGGTGACTACCCACTTATTTCAACATCTTTTTTAAAGTGAGCCTGTTTTCTTTCCTGATTTGAAATGCCTACTGAGTCCCTTACACTAAATTTCTGTTTCTATTTGAGTCCATGTGTGGACTTTCAAGACTGTCTTATTAAACGTTATGACTATTCATATGTCAGTACCACACAGTTTTGCTTATTATATTTTGATAACATGTTTTATTATCAGATAAAGCTATGTCTTCACCACTTTGCTTTTTCAAAATAATGAGCTTATTTATTGTTAATTTTACTGTATGCTGGACCAGGCCTCAGGGCTCCAGCCAGCTTATATATTCTTTCCACGCCCAGTCCCGAGTCAGGGTCTCTATGCTATTGTTTTCAGGCACATTTAGAAGATTATTTAGCAAAAATGTGAGCCCCCTTTACCCACCCACCTCTGGCAGGGGCTTCCTTAAAGGCCTCTACCAAGTCCTGGAGGGATTCACCTCCCAGGATCAAACACAGCACTTGAAGTACTCCTTTGGTTGAATTTCTCAGAATGAGTTCTGAGGTTTGATGTTGTTCTCCAACTAATGTCAAATAGCAGGCCTGTAATTTTCCCAAATTTAAGAGCATTTTCCCCTGGCTTCCTGGCTGGCTCAGACTTGCAAAAATATTCTCGATTTCAACCTCATTTCCCCTCACATTGTGCAAGACAGTGTGTGGCAAAGACTTAGAATATAAAATGTTTCTGACATTTTCACTCTGTGACTTGCCAATTTTTCATTTGATTCCTTTTCCTTTTTATAAAGACAAATTAGAAAGCAATCACTCCATAACCTTTGGCTTTGTTATTTCTTTCTCCTTGGTGCTACCCTGTTCTATTTCCTTGTCTATCACTCTTCTCTATTGATTTTGGATGGTTTAGTGTTTGCCTTTGGGCTTTGCAAAGAGAGTCATTGATTTTGAGTAGATCTACAAACGTTGGGAGCTTTTGGTGACACAGCCAATCTTAGTGTTGCTACTAAAGGCATTAGACATTGCCTTGCATGTGAGCTTTTTGTCTTATTGCATGATTATGAAAATAAAGACTGCTGACAGTTTTTGGCAAACACCTTGAGAGTTGCCATCTGTCCTTTCATGACAACAAGAACCAGGGGGACCCTGTTGAATGTCCTACTGAACCACTGATGGCAAATGTGTCTTCAATTTCATCTCTAAAAAAATAGGATACAGTGTAGTGGAGAGAGAATTTTGGATGGGGAAGCAGGAGAATATAATCTCAATGCACTCTAGCTAGTTGAAATTCCTCACCAGACTCTGGAGAAAAAGACTATGAATAACTCACAAGTAGGAGGTTGTATCATACAGACCCTTCTAGATGGTTCCTAAATGATAAGGGCTAAGGATAATCTAAATCATGAAGATTACCTTTCTTTTACGGCTTCTCAGATGGCTCAGTGGTGAAGAATCTGCCTGCCAGTGCAGGAGATGTGGGTTTGATCCCTGGGTCAGAAAGATCACCTGGGGAAAGGAACAGCAACCCACTCCAGTATTCTTGCCTAAGAAATTTCATGGACAGAAGAATCTGGTGGGCTACAGTCAAGGGGTCACAAAGGAGCTGGACACAGCTCAGCAACTAAACAACAACACTTTTCTTTTACTTTTCTTCATCACAAATCATCCCCCAGATTTTTACCCAGTCTCTTGCATATAGCACAGGAAAAAGTAATGGCCAAAAGGCAAGCAGTGGAAAAGACTGAGGGAAAAAAAATTAAGTCATCCTCAGACTGGAGGACTAGATACTAAACAGTGGAAAGTTGCTTCTAAATATACAGCAAGGATGATGGTGAGGGATGAGCTCACCCAGCTCCCCAGTGCCAGAGATGGTCCTATGAGGGTGACCAGAAGGAAGCCTTGGTCCAGGAGCTGATGTGCTTAATGCTGGAGTATGTGGATCCTGCCTGGCTGACCTGCCCAGCCAAGTGTTTACCTCTGGAGAGGCAAAGAGCTGTGTGCTTCATATAAAGTGCTTAGGTGTTTGTGGGCTACAGTGTGGTGATGCTCCAAGGTAAAGGGAGTATTTCAAAATAAGAAATGCACCTTCCCTGTGATTCAGTAATTCCTGGCCGAAAGCCTGTGAGGACATGAATTTGAAAACAGATTTTTTCATTAATTTGAAAAGCATTTTTCAGTTGCTTGGGCTGTTGTGCAAAATTTGTCCCCCTGAAATCATCAGTAAATGCTACAGTTCTCATGAAAGGGGTCATTTTAATGGCAACTGATGAAAGAGCTCACAGATGTGGTGACGGTGAAGAAATGGGTGGCTGCATAGTTAGAGTTGGGGTGATAGCTCACGGTTTGTGAACTGATTCACCTGCCAGTCAAGCAGGACTGTGTCCAGGACAAACCTTTGAAGGGAGAACGAAGAAATGGCTCATGAACACTCACCAGTTTCATCCCAGGCTGAGTCATCCTTGGTTCTTTCATGCCTTGGATCTTCCCGGATATTCAGGAAAGCAGGGGTCCTGTGTCTATCTAGAATTCAGAAGTCTTTCTGAGGTCGTCTTAGTCCTGATTTTCATGTGATGGGTCATCCTCACATTGGTGAGCCACTGTTTGTTGGGTCAGCTTTCTAGGCACACCTGTCCCTTCCTTGACCAGCCAGCCCTGACTCCTCACATCCCACCCCTTACAGTAGTATGTGCGGTGGGGGTGTGCCGGGTGGGAGCAAAACAGGCATCCTTTCTCCCCTGGTTGAGCACATCCGCAGGCAGCCAAGGAGAGAACCTGCTTACACCACACCTCGGTTTTCCTTACCCAGCTCTCCTCCCTCTTAATGAAATGACTCACTCACATTTACTCTTGGTGGAGTATCTGGAATCTCATAACCTCCCAGCCTTCATTCCAGCTTGTTATCTTCTACAATGTTGCCTCACCCAATATTTGGAATAGAAAAACACAGGCAATGTGACAACTTGGTTATGAACTCAGTTCAGGGGAAAAAAACCAGTCATCTTTAATCTGATAAAAGATATCTGACAGAATCCTACTAAGAATGGGGCAGGACATAATGGAATATTACCCAGCAATGAAAATAAATTACAGCTACGCAATAAAATAGGTAAGTCATAGAAACAATGCTTAGTAAATAAAATATAATTCCCAGAACCTACATGTATAATATAGCAAATTTATAAAAATAAAATCTAGCTAAAATGAGCTAGATAGATATTTTACTAATTGTTATTCAGTTGCTACATCATGTTTGACCCTTTGCAACCCCATGAACTGCAGCATGCCAGTCCTTCACTGTCTCCCAGAATTTGCTCAAACTCATGTTTGAGTCAGTGATGCCATCCAATCATCTCAGCCTTCTTCTTCTGCCTTCATTCTTTCCCAGCATCAGGGTCTTTTCCAAGGAATTGGCTCTTTGCATCAGGTGGCCAAAGTATCGGAGCTTGAAGTATCTCCTTCAAGTCCAAGGGACTCTGAAGAGTCTTCTCCGGCACCACAGTTCAAAAGCATCGGTTCTTTGGCACTCAGCCTAGTACATATGTGTAAAACGTTATGTATGTGATTTCATTTCCTCTAGGTGTTGTAACAAATTACCACAAACTCGATGGCTTACAATAACAGATTATCATTTTCTCACAGTCCTGGAGGCCAGAAGTCTGAAATCAGTCTCTCTGGTCGAAAATCAAGGTGTCAGCAGGCTGTGCTTCCTGATGGCCCTAGGGAAAATATGGTTCATTGCTTCCCCAGCTTCTTATGGCTGCCAGTATCCCTTAGCCACATCACTCCAGTGTCTGCCTCCAAGGTCACACTGCTTTCTCCTCTCCTACAGTCAAAGCTCTCTCTTGCCTTCATTCTATCAGGACACTTGTGATTGTATCCAGGGCCAACCTGGATAATCCCAGCTGATCTCCCCATCTCAAGATCCCTAATTAACCACATTGGGAAAGTCTTTACCATGTAAGATAACAATCACAAGATTAGGATATCTATGGGTTTCATTATTTAGCCTACCACTATTATATACATACTATATAATAATATTATATATTACATATGTGTGTATAGTTTCTTCCTAGAATGATAAATATTAATACTAAATTCAGGAAAGTGGTGCTGGGACAGGATTGTCCGGTCTGGTAAGAGCTGATTCTGTCCATCTCTTCCTAGCTCCACACTCAGTTACTTTAGTGTGGCATCTTGAAATCAATCATGTGGAAGTATTTACATCCCAGAAATGAACAAACACTGTAGATTAGAGCTTTCCCCCCAGAGAACTGGGATATACTGTCAGGAGTATGATTACTCTCTTGGTGGGGAAGCCAAGGAGTGAAACTGGATACAGTGATGCTCCAGTTTTTAAGTTGGGTAGTGTGCTAACAGATGTTTGCCCTGTTGTCATGTTTTGAACATATATCTGTGTGTGTGTGTGTGTGTGTGTGTCTGTGTGTACACACACCTATGTAGAATATTGAATTTATAAATAAATTCAGGAGGAAAAAATAGAAGGTAGTAAGAAGCTTCTGATCTTTCAAAAAAAGAAAGAAACCTATACCAATTACTGGCAAAGAGGTAAAGATATTGGATTTCAGTGATTCCCATGACTAGTGGGATATAAAATAGTACAGCCACTCTGGAAAATAGTATGGCAATTTCATAGAAAACTAAATACTCTCTTATTATACAACCTAACAACGGTGGTCTTGGAAATTTATCCCACAGGAATGAAAATTTGTGTCCACGTAAATTCTGGATGCAATGATGATAGTAGCTTCATTGGAAAGAGCTAAAATATCTGTTTCATACTTCAAAAAATTGCAAACAATCAAAATGCCCTTCAATAGGTTACTGGTTAAACATACTATTGTGTTTAATTATCGATAAATACAAAGACTTGGATGGACCTCAGAGCTATTGTGATGAGTGAAAAAACATCCAATCATAAAATGTCACATATTGTGGCGGCCTGGGTGGAGGGTTGTTTGGGAGAGGACGGATGCGCGTCTATGTTTGGCTGAGTCCCTGTGCTGCCCACCTGAAGCTATCATCACACCTCAATACAAAACAAAAAGGTTTCTAAAACATCACATATCATAAGAATCTATTTTATTCTCAAAATGACAAAGCATATAGTGGTTGCAAGAGGTTAGGAACGGTAGGGAGAGACAGGTAGTGAGACTGTAAAAGAGCGGGAGGAAGAGAAGAGGTGGGTAGCCGTAGGGAGATCTTTGTAGTCATGGAATATTCAGTATCTTGATTGTTGTGATGGCCTCAGAAATCCAAGTATATGTTACAATGGAATGAAACTGTATATATATATACATATATGAGTGTGTGTGTGTGTGCTGAGTTGCTTCAGTCATGTCTGACTCTTTATGACCCCATTGACTGTAGCCCACCAGGCTCCTCTGTCCCTGGGATTCTCCAGGCAAGAATATTTGAAGGCGTTACCATGCCCTCCTCCAGGGGATATATGTCTATACACACACATACACATAAACATATGCACTGTATTAATGTAATTTTCATGATTCTGTTACCATAATTAGCTAAGATGTAGCCATTGAGAGAAACCAGGTGACAGAGACATGGAACCTCTTTTATTCTATCTTTGCAACTTCCTGTGAACCTACAATTAAATTCATAAAAACTTACTAAAGGTAAAAGTAATTTAAATATTTTCAAAATAAAAAAGTGAAAAGTTGCCATTAACTTTATGCCTTCCCCTGAAAACTCAGCTCAAAACCTAACTTCTTTGCTAATATCTCCTTTGCTGTGTGCGTGCTAAGTCACGTCATGTCTGACTCTTTGTGACCCTGTGGACTGTAGCCCACCAGGCTCCTCCATCCATGGGATTCTCCAGGCAAGAATACTGGAGTGGCTTGCCATTTCCTTCTCCAGGGGATCTTCCCGACCCCAGCATTTGAACATACATCTCTTGTGACTCCTGCATTGCCGGCAATTCTTTACCACTGAGCCACTGGGGTTCCCCAAATCACCCTTCAGACTAGGGTGGGTTCCAAATCAGAGCATCCACACCACGTCACCACTGAGCACCCCTCCTCCCTGTGATCTCTTTCTTCTGAAAGCCACCATTGAAGGTGCCTTTCATGTGTTTCTCCATCTCTCTGCTGTTTTTATATAACCTCTCTCTGGCTCCTTTTATCATGCCTTATCTTGAGCAAGCACCACCTCCCCCACCCCAGTCTCCCTAGGACAATCTGTTCATCAGCATGGGGAAAAAACACAAAGGTTCTTCCTTATCCTGACCTATGGGAAGTTTCCTCCTGCAACCTGCTTTTAAATCTCTGTCCCAGCCTGCCTCAGACCACTGGGGAGCAGGTTGAAAGTATTTTCTGATAAAAGTAGCTCACTGAGTTGTATTTCCTCCACTTGTATTACAACATTCTTTTTTCCCTATCCAGCAGGTCAATAATTATTCTTTTCTCTTTTCTTGCAATAAATAAAAATTCCAGCCAGGATCAATAACATCCTCGAATAGGCCAGGAAATTTCAACTTCGATAAACCAGGAAGTAGTTAACGGAGGAAGGACTCTCTGATCACAAGCTCTCAGCTTATAAAGAATCAGACTCTTGGAGGAGGAGAGCTTGCAACCATCACACATCCTAGGGGGTGAGTCCTGGGATCAGGGAAACGTCAGCCTGCAATATTCCTGCCGCCATTCTTCCCTCCGTCATTTCTGCAGATTCCTGCTGGGAACAACAGCTACTGATGCAGTTTCAACGTCCTGCCTCCAAATCTTTCTTTTTGTAAATTTATTTTTTGGTCTGTTGCTGCTACTGCTAAGTCACTTCAGTTGTGTCTGA
Source organism: Madoqua kirkii (assembly GCA_006408675.1). Lineage (NCBI taxonomy): Eukaryota > Metazoa > Chordata > Mammalia > Artiodactyla > Bovidae > Madoqua > Madoqua kirkii. The sequence continues at coordinate 17,439 of SJYC01147327.1, forward strand.
CTCTGGGCGACCCCATCCCTGGGATTCTCCAGGCAAGAACACTGGAGTGGGTTGCCATTTCCTTCTCCAGTGCATGCACAAAATTATATTGTATCACAAGATTTTTAAAGGAAACAACACTCCTCCACTTTCCACTCCAGCCCCATTTCCCAGAGGTGACAATTTTGAATTCTTTCAGTGATTTTTCCTGATATTTGTCATACGTACACTGCTCTCACAGGCAAGTCAGTTTTAGACATACCTACATCATCTGTTGACTTTTTAACCAATGGTAGAATGGGGATTGAACTTTCTTTCACTACCATCCCTCCTTCCCCTCCCCCAATACATTATAAAGTTTTTTAAATGTAATTGACATTTAGTTTGTAAATTTTTTTAAATTGGAGTATAATTGCTATACAGTGTATTAGTTTCTGCTGCACAACAAAGTGAATCAGCTATATGTGTGTATACATATATCTCCCCTCCCTCTTGTGGGGAGCCTCCCGCTTCTCACATCCCACCCTTCTAAATCATCACAGAGCACCCGACTGAGCTCTCTGTGCTATACAGCAGCTTCCCACTATCTTTTTATACATGGTAGAATATATATGTCAATGCTACTCTCCCGACTCACCCCACACTCTTCTTCCCCCATTGTGTCCACAAGTTCATTTTCTATGTGTGTCTCTATTCCCTCCTTGAAAATAGGTTCACCAGTACCATCTTTCTAGATGCCATATATATGCATTAATATATTTCTTTTTCTCTTTCTGACTTACTATACTTTACTCTGTATGACAAACTCTAGTTCCACCCATACCGTTACAGATGACCCAATTTTGTTCCTTTTCATGGGTGAGTAGTATTTCATTGTATATACGTACCATATCTCCTCTATCCATTCATCTGTTGATGGAGACATTTCACTTTTATATTTTTACGTTCTCAGCCAAGCTATGTAGTATAAGGTAATTATATTTCTTCTCTTTTATAATTTTTGTCTTATCTATAGTTATTTGCCTTTCCTTTTTCTTAGTCTTGTAAATACTTTTGTGAATCTTTCTAGACTCTCGCATAAAACTGTCATAAATCCCACTTAAAACAACTTTTCTCATGGTAAAGACAGGTTGTTCTGATCAGTTTTTTTTTTTTTAATCTGAAGATTTCCTCTGGGGAGCCTGAAGGGTTTCTCCCCTAATGTGGGCTGGCTGCTTTCTAGGCCTGCTGAACAACCATTATTCTCGGGCTGCCCTTCCCTGCTCTCTTATTCCTGGACTAGCTGGATTCTTTGAGGAGGAGACTCTAAGACTGAGTTAAGTGATGTATTGAGGAGTAGTGCCTACACAAGGAGAGGGAAGAGTAGGGTGGACAGGAGAGTGGTCACACGGTGCTGCAGACCCAGCAACGAGTCCACCAGCCCCACGAGGAGCTGCAGGGCACTGCCCCTTGAGAGGCCCCTGGCAGCAGAAAGGACGAGGTCCTGTTACCATCGTGCTCAGTCAGTGACCAGGGGCCACCTCAAGAAGAATGTAACCTTGGCTCAAAGCTGAAGCATAACCCAAAGGCTACCAGAGAGAGGCTGTCAGCTAGCCACCCTCCTTCAGCTCAGCAATAAGCCATCTCCTGAAGAGAGTCTGAGCGGCACACTTCCAGGACTGCCCTGATCCTGTTTTCTGAATCCCGCATCTTCCTCTTTCTTATTTGCCTCCCTCACTCATTTTGTTGGCGAACACTCTCCTCGTTCCTCAGAACACTCAGAATGTAAAGGTTTTGAAAATTAGAATGTTTAAAATGACATTGTCCTACCCTTGTACTTGGTAATTTGGTTAGGTACGAGATTCCACATCCCTTTGCCTGATAACTCTGAAGTGAAGGTCGGCTGATAACTGTTCTGTTGATGTCTAGCTTCTGATGTTGCTGTTGATAAATCGGATGCCCTTCTGTTTCCCACTTCCCATAGCCTCACTTTTTTTTTTTTACCAACTTTTTTTCTCTCTCTGGAAATTTTAGAATTTTTATTCCCAGTGTAATTCCCGCTGCAATTTAAAATGATGTGATTTGGTGGACCTTTTTTATTCCTTAGGTTGATCACATACTGGGCATGTTGAATCTAGAGAATAATGCCATCATACACTGATAAATTTTTAAAACTATAGCATAGTTTTCTTTGCTTATCTTTTCCTCTTCTCTCTTCCTTGAGCATCTGTCAGTCAGAGGTAGAGCTTTCTGGATTTATCCTTTGTTTAAATCTTTTCTCTCTTTTACTACCTCTCTTTTGTCTTTTTTCATCAGCTCTCTAAGAGAGATTTTATCTTCTGATTTGTCCGTTGAATTTTTAATTACAGCTGTCATGGCTTTTATATTTCAAAGGTCTTTTTTTTTTTTAATCTTCTGACTATTCCTTTATAACATCCAGTTTCTGTTTCATAGACGCAATATCTCCCATTTCTCTGAGGATGTTAGGAGTTTTGTTTCTTTTTAAAATTCTTGGTACTATCTCAACTTCCTCTAAGTTCCTTTCTTTCTATTTCCTCTCTTTGTATATTTATTCTCTTTCAGGTTGGAGGTTTTCCTCACGTATCATCTTTAGTTATCTGATCAGGTTTAAGAGTGAGACACTCATTGAAAGGTACAAACGCGGGTCTTGTTACACGTGAGGTTCCACTCTGGGGGATCAGGTGGCAAGCTGGCTGTGGCAGTGGGGTGCGGGAGCTAGGTCCCTGACTAGGGATGGAGCCCAGGCCCTCTGAATTGGGAGCTTGGAGTCTTAGCCACTGGGCTACCAGGGTAGTCCCCAGACACCAATTTTTCTTCAGCCTCTGTTTTCAATAATACATCTCCCTCCCATCCTCCTCTAAGATCTAAGACGTGCTGGTATCCCAGAATGGGGAACTTCTTATGATTACATTTTCCAGAGAATAAATATCTAGCTTCTAAACTAGAGGGTGGGGGTAAGAGGTAGTTGCCTACTGGGTGGGGGAGGGGAAAGGATGGGGCTATAAATTGTCTTTACACAGCTGTCAGCTAGTCCTGTTTTTATTTCCATTCTTAATTGACATCTTCCGTAATACTTAACACTCCAGTTCAGGAGACTTTCCAGGGCTCTGTGGTGTGAACGGGCTGACTCTGCGGTGTGAATGGGCCAGCTCTGTGGTGTGAACAGGCTGGCTCTGTGGTGTGAATGGGCTGACTCTGCAGTGTGAATGGGCCAGCTCTGTGGTGTGAACAGGCCTGCTCCTCACTGTGTGTCTCTCTGCGAGCACCTTCTTACATTTCAGCTTTCTCAGCTCTGCTGTATCAGTCACTTCTATGTCCACCTCTTCCAAAATTCTTATACCTTTAAGTGGCTTTCATCTTCTTTAATTTGGAATATATACATGTATTTGCTAAATATACTTTACTAGTGCTTTTTCAGACAGAAGAGAGAAAAACGTGTGTATTTGATATACCATGTTTAATTGAACACCCCTGACATGAGTTTCCAGTGGGTTTACAGGAAGACCACAGTAATTTCCCTTTAACTTTATTCCAGTTCTTGCAGACGTTTGTGCATCCTTATGACACATTTAGGGGAAACTGCAGTCCCAGTGTCCCAGGACTATCTGATAATGTTGTTTCCTTGATCGTCTGGACATTACACAGTTTGCTTCAAGCAGTGTGCGTGTCAGGCGCAACTTTGGTTCAGTTATTTCCCCTGCTCTTTGGAATGTACTCTGCCATGACTTTGTGATTCATTTTCAGGCTTTGGTATTGAGGGCGGAATGGGTGGAATAGGACTGAACACTGAAATATCATAACTTCCCAGTAGAAATTCACATCACAAGTCCCAGATTTTTAAACCCCAAAGCTGAGGATTGGCTGCCTAGAGAGAGTAAATGTTTTCACAAAAACAAACAAAAAAAAAAAGAATGATTATTTGCAAGCATAAAACTGTATTATCTACCTCTTCTAAGAGGCACGAAATTGCTCAGGGTGAAAAGGACATGAAACACTGTCCAATCCAACCACTCGTACAGGATTTAGAACCCCTCACACCCCACCATCCCGTCAACCTGTAAAAGGAGGGTGGAGACTGTGCGTGAACTCTTCTGGTGATGAAAATTGACTCTTCCTTTAGATAAACCTTGCACAGCTCTAACTGTTCTGACTTTTGCTATCTACCCCTTATTGAGCACCAATTATGAGCCTAGTTCTCTGCCATGAGCTTTATGAATATCTCATTTAATCCTCACCATAGCCCTGGAAGTGTTATCATTCCCATTTTACAATTCAGAAAACTCAGGTAGACTGTTAGCCTAAGATCCCAACAGCTAGTGAGTGGCAGGGCCAGCAGAACAGTACGCTCTCTGGTTGTAACTCCTCATTTTCCCTACTGGTTCTTCCTTTAGTCAAGCCCCAAATACCTACTCTCAGTAGCTTCACCCACTGGGGCTATTTCTGTCCTTTGGGAGTGTAGAGGGAAAAACCTAACCTCTCTTCCATGTGAGCAGTCTTCAGGTATTTCAAGATATTTATCTGATGTCCTTTCCACTCTAGGTTAAACCGCTCTCAAAAGTAAAAAAAAGATGATGATGATTATAAGAAAGAGCAATATCTGTTTTAAAGGTATTAAATGTATTTTACCCTTTAGTTTTTGAGTTCTTTTCCTATATGTGATGCTGAAGGGCTACTGGTTCAGCCTCATAAGAAGGCATAAATTGGATCTCTTCAGTGTGCAGCTGGAAAAGTTGCTACTCAGAAAACAGTGATGACTGTTCCCCAAACTGATAGTTATAAAGGGCCATGATGGGCCTATAAATGCTGCATGCCTATGTGCTTAGCTGTGTCTGACTCTGTGACCCCCTGGACTGTAGCCCATGAGGCTCCTTTGTCCATAGAATTTCCCAGGCAAGAATACTGGGATGGGTTGCCATTTTCTTCTCCAAGGGATCTTCCCAACCCAGGGATCGAACCTGCATCTCTTGTATCTCCTGCATTGGCAGCGGGATTCTTTGCCACAGTGCCACCTGGGAAGCCCCCCTATATTAGCTGGAAACATCTAATACATCAGCCTCTGAAGTTGCACCAATCATAGTGGGATTCCCTCGGGAGGTGACCCGGATGAGTCTGGAGCAGTATTCATTGCTTACTAAAGGGGTTCTTAAATGGTTTTGTTGTGCACCCTAAAGTAACTTCAGATTGTAAACTGACATTGGACCCATGCCCATATAAATTCCACCAGATAGCCTGATTCCTTGGTTGCAAGTAGGTTTGTTTCATGGTGCTGTTGCCCATATTTGCCTGATCATAAGTCCCTGGGGAGCTTATTTAAACTACAGAGTTCTGGACATCACCCCAGAGTTAAAAAAAAAAAGAATGATTATTTGCAAGCATAAAACTGTATTATCTACCTCTTCTAAGAGGCACGAAATTGCTCAGGGTGAAAAGGACATGAAACACTGTCCAATCCAACCACTCGTACAGGATTTAGAACCCCTCACACCCCACCATCCCGTCAACCTGTAAAAGGAGGGTGGAGACTGTGCGTGAACTCTTCTGGTGATGAAAATTGACTCTTCCTTTAGATAAACCTTGCACAGCTCTAACTGTTCTGACTTTTGCTATCTACCCCTTATTGAGCACCAATTATGAGCCTAGTTCTCTGCCATGAGCTTTATGAATATCTCATTTAATCCTCACCATAGCCCTGGAAGTGTTATCATTCCCATTTTGCAATTCAGAAAACTCAGGTAGACTGTTAGCCTAAGATCCCAACAGCTAGTGAGTGGCAGGGCCAGCAGAACAGTACGCTCTCTGGTTGTAACTCCTCATTTTCCCTACTGGTTCTTCCTTTAGTCAAGCCCCAAATACCTACTCTCAGTAGCTTTCACCCACTGGGGCTATTTCTGTCCTTTGGGAGTGTAGAGGGAAAAACCTAACCTCTCTTCCATGTGAGCAGTCTTCAGGTATTTCAAGATATTTATCTGATGTCCTTTCCACTCTAGGTTAAACCGCTCTCAAAAGTAAAAAAAAGATGATGATGATTATAAGAAAGAGCAATATCTGTTTTAAAGGTATTAAATGTATTTTACCCTTTAGTTTTTGAGTTCTTTTCCTATATGTGATGCTGAAGGGCTACTGGTTCAGCCTCATAAGAAGGCATAAATTGGATCTCTTCAGTGTGCAGCTGGAAAAGTTGCTACTCAGAAAACAGTGATGACTGTTCCCCAAACTGATAGTTATAAAGGGCCATGATGGGCCTATAAATGCTGCATGCCTATGTGCTTAGCTGTGTCTGACTCTGTGACCCCCTGGACTGTAGCCCATGAGGCTCCTTTGTCCATAGAATTTCCCAGGCAAGAATACTGGGATGGGTTGCCATTTTCTTCTCCAAGGGATCTTCCCAACCCAGGGATCGAACCTGCATCTCTTGTATCTCCTGCATTGGCAGCGGGATTCTTTGCCACAGTGCCACCTGGGAAGCCCCCCTATATTAGCTGGAAACATCTAATACATCAGCCTCTGAAGTTGCACCAATCATAGTGGGATTCCCTCGGGAGGTGACCCGGATGAGTCTGGAGCAGTATTCATTGCTTACTAAAGGGGTTCTTAAATGGTTTTGTTGTGCACCCTAAAGTAACTTCAGATTGTAAACTGACATTGGACCCATGCCCATATAAATTCCACCAGATAGCCTGATTCCTTGGTTGCAAGTAGGTTTGTTTCATGGTGCTGTTGCCCATATTTGCCTGATCATAAGTCCCTGGGGAGCTTATTTAAACTACAGAGTTCTGGACATCACCCCAGAGTCAGAATCTGCAGGGGAAGGATCTGTGGTTTTAATAGGTCTTTCTAAGGGATCCTCATCATTACCAAGTTTGGAAAACACTGTTCTGAGGAGCTCACTGCCTAAAATTCCATTCCTTGTCTTTAAAATTTGGAGAAGGAAAAGAGTTGAAAGAAAATTATGAGGGTTAATTGTATGTGTCAGATTGGCTGAGCCACCATGCCCAGCTATGTGGTACAACATTATTCTGGATGTTTCTGTGTGAGTGTTTTGGGCTGAGATTAACATTTGGATCAGTTGACTTTGAGTAAAACAGAGTGCTCACCCAATCAGCCAAAGGCCTGAATAGAACAAAAACTGATTTCCCTACCGTGCATGCTAAGTCGCTCAGGCGTGGCCGACTCCTTGTGACCCTGTGGACTATAGCCCACCAGGCTCCTCTGTCCATGGGATTCTCTAGGCAAGAATACTGGAGTGGGTTGCCATTTCCTGCTCCAGGGAGTCATCCCAGCCCAGGGATCAAGTCCACATCTCTTCTGTCTCTTGCATTGGCAGGCGAGTGCTTTGCTAGTGCCACGTGGGAAGCCTGGTCTCCCCAGAGCAAGATGAATTCTGCAGCAGATGGCCTTAGAACTTGAACCTCAGGAAGGCTCTTTCCTGAGAGGGGTGGTAGACTACTTGAGAAAAGAAATGAAGAGAGCTGTAGTGTGCTTTGAAGGGGCAAGAGGAATTGAAAGGTAATTGTTGCTTAATGGGGGCTTCCCTGCTGGCTCAATGGTAAAGAATCTGCCTGCAGTGCAGGAGATACAAGAGACACAAGTTTGATCCCTGGGTCAGGAAGATCCCCTGGAGAAGGAAATGGCAGCCTACTCCAGAATTCTTGCCGGGGAAATCCCATGGACAGAAGAGCCTGGTGGGCTACAGTGTATGGGGTCGAAAGAGTCAGACATGACTTAGCAGCTAAAACCATGTTGCTGTATGAGAGAACCAAAGAGCTGTAATAACCTTGCTGTGACAACAACCGGTAACAAATACTTTGGAAAGTAGCAGCAGTAGAGACTGAGGCCTGTTTTTAATACTAGACTTGTTTTGACATCAAACTCACTGAGGTATAATTTACCCACAACGAAACTCACCCCTTTAAAGTAGAACACTGGATGGATTTTGATGAATGTATAAACTCATGCAACCAGTTGTAAGAATCAAGATATTTCCATTAAACCTCAAGAGTTCCCTTGAACTCCTCTTTAGCCGGTTCCCTCTGCCACCCCTGGCTCCTGGCAACAAGTGATTTATTTTCTGTTGGTATAGTTTTGTTTCTAGAATTCCATGTAAATAGAATCGTGTGGAATGTGGTTTTCTGTGTCTGGCTTCTTTTGTTTAGCATGATGCTTTCAAGACTCATCTAATCCTACTGTGTCTATCGCTAGGTTTTCCTTTCCTTTGCTCTTCCATTGTATGGATATACCACAGTTTATCCATTCGCCAGTTAATAGACAGTTAGGTTGCTTCCAGTTTGGGGCTATTATGAATAATGCTGCTGTGAGTACTCCTACTGAGGTCTTGGTACAGGCATGTGTTTTCATGTCTTTGGGGTAAATAGCCAGGAGAAAGATTGCGGTATTATATGTTAAGCGTAGGCTTACCTTTACAGAAATTGACAAACTATTTTCAATGGCTGTACTATTTTGCATTTGCAACTGCAACGAGGTGCTAAGGCTTTTTTGACAAAGACGTGATGTAGACAATTTGCTGCAGACAGATCTACAAACACCTTTCTTTAGCTTCATCAGCAGAGACAAAGAATTTGCTTTGTAGAATGCACTGAACCTGGAATCAGACTGAGAGGGGTCGGTTACTGGATTCAACAATATTATTCCTCTAACTCTAGAAAAGTTGCTCCATCTCCCTCATCTATAAAATAGAAATAATAATAGTTCCTCTCTGCTTAGGCATGTTGGAGGATTAAATGAGAGAAAACACACGATGTACTTAATATAGAACCTGGTACATGAAAAGCAATTAGTATAGTTTACTCTCATTACTCTTGTATCTTCTTTGAGATAGTATTTGTTGCACCTGAGTTTAACTATGTGAGAACATGGACTATGGATTTGACTTCTTTGGAGTTTCTTGTGGGCAATAATTTTGAATTCAAGAAAACCACAGGAAGCCAAAACAGATGTATTGTCATTGAAAGAAGGTATTTTCCTGGTATGAAAAATGAACAAGTCTTTTTATATCCTGTCAAAACTTTCTAACTTGAGTTTCCTAATCTGCAAAATGGAGATAATAATTCTTGCCCTGCCTCTCATGGGTTTGATAGGGAGATCAAAGTAAAAACTGAACATTGGAAAGTGTTAAGTGTCAAAGAAATATTTGCCACCAGTGATATTTTAGAAGAAAACTTTCATAAGAGATTTAGTTAGAAATAGAGAATGGTGTCCTTTAAAAATGTTTCCTCTTTCCAATGTTACACTGGAAAAAATAAACTGTTAGTTGGGGAAAAATTACAACAAAATGCTCTTATAGTGAAACTTGTAAGAAATTGGTACAAAGATCAAACTGCCACGTAGGTCCTAAGCTAGCCCGGATGTACCTCTGAAGAAAAAAGAACATCCTACACCTGACACCTTTCAAACTTACAGTACGCTAATGAGCTGAATTCAATGTGGTCTTTTAGTGGTTACAGGAGAATGCTCTGTCTGTGTATCCAAACATCTGCTTTCAGTTGCTTACTCAGATGACACATGAGTTTGAATATGCCACTCGAAATCTTTTTTGGGATACTGTTAATTGCCTGAAAAAAAAAGCTGTTTACAAAATGGCATTTTCTACAGTCATAACAGTTTTAATAGAAATATAAATTATTTAATTTTCCATTAGAACCATGTGAGGAACAAAATATGAAGTACAAAGTTGCATTTGGGAACAGAGAGATAACGTGTCTTCAGAATAGAAAAGAATTAATTGTGCCGTCCATAATTTATGAGCACCTCCAGACAGTCAACCTAAGCATCTAAGTCCTGGTATTTCTCTCAGGATCCAGATCTCAGAGTTTGGTGCTACCTGCCCTGCAGAGGAAGTCTAATTGCCCCTCATCTCCACAACAGGAAGAGAGGAGAGAGGAAGGAACCTTTGACACAGCTGACACTCAGCCTTATCTAGTGGGCGTGGACTCTCAAATGCAAATACTTAGCATTTTTCATTCAATAAGGGGCTTTTTTTTTCTTAACCAAAGTCCAACCATTTATCATAAGTTATTTTGAAAGCTCAGAGATAAGTGACATTGTCCTTTTAATTGGTTAATGGATAAATATATTCATCCATTTTATTCCCCATATATTTTTAGTGTGGACATTCTGATGTGGACATTCTGCTATTGGGTGGTCAGATATAGGACACATGGTTTACTCAGAAGTCAGCCTGAAATGTTACCATTCAGAAGCATTCACTGAGTACCTATCTACCACAAAAATACTTGGAATTATCATGGCAAAGAAATATGATCATGTTTGTGAACATGACTATATATATATATGTCTTAATTTTGTAGATGAGGAAACCAAGGCCTGGAAAAGTATCAATAAGATAACTTATCCAGCATTCCACAGCTAGTACGCAGGACAAATAGAACTGAAAATCAGTGACGGTTATTTTACTGCTGCCAAATAGTAGATATATAACCAAAGAACTCAGAACATGAAAACTCTAGAAATACCATATTTTGACCTGTGACCACAAGAAAACTGAAGGAATACCTCAAGTGTTCTCCAAGGAAATCAACTTCAAAATTGGGACATGCATCTCAAATATCACTAGGTTCCTTAATATCCTAAATAGTTCTGTAATCTATAAATTTCTTTGTGAGAGTCACTCAGTCATGTCCTTCTCCAGGACAGAAGAATGGAGTGGGTATCCTTTTGCTTCTCCATGGGTCTTCCCAGGTCTTCCACATTGAAAGCAGATTCTTTACAGCTGAGCTGCAAGGGAAGCCCAAGAATACTGGAGGAGGTAGCCTACCCCTTCTCCAGTGGATCTTCCCAACCCAGGCATCAACCCGGGGTCTCCTGCATTGCAGGCGAATTCTTTACCAACTGAGCTATGAGGGAAGCCCATACAATTTTTTAATATTTCCTAAATTTATATCCTACTCCCAACCTAGTGTTCCTTGGAATAGGAAGTACCTTGTTTACTAGCAGTTGAGTTCTTCAGTATTCTTTTATATAAACCTAAAATATTTTTTTCGCACACTTGAGTGAATATTCCCCATTTCCAGTGTTCTGAATTTTGAGGTACATACTCTTTCCCTATCTACTCTTTCAGAATTTTGTAAAATGTGCTTGTATCTTCCTCCCTAATGAAGAATATTCAGGTTTTGAGTCTGTATGAATCTGTCCTTCATAAGCAAGTCTCTTCGTTGTAGAAGTTGATTCTGAACATTCTGCAGATGAAAGAAAAGATAAAACCTGCCTACTTGGCCCCCTTTGCAGGCCTCCCCTCGATCGACACAGGCTCCTTCCCTCTGTATCCTAGGTCTGCATTAGGACACCTGTTCCTCTCTCTTTTCACTCAAGAAATTTAAAACCAGTTAGAATTTAGAGTCTTTCTTGTCTTTCAGTGTTTCACCTGTTAATCGGGCAGAATATCCCCTACCTTTCTGATGAGTACTCACATTTTAGCTTTAGAAAGATAGTACATTAAAAAAAAATTTTTTTTTGAGCAGAATCAAGCAAAGGATGTGGGAAAGAGAGAAAATGACCACCTTCTTCGGCAGTCAGAGGTTTTGTGCTACTGTATAGCACAGAGAACAATATTCAATATTCTATGATAATTCATAATGGAAAAGAATATTAAGAATATATACATTAATATATGTATAACTTTGCTGTACAGCAATAATTAATACTGTAAATAAACTATACTTTAATTTTTTTTGTTTTTTTTTTAATACTTTATTCTATTTTACAGTACTGTATTGGTTTTGCCATACATTGACATGAATCAGCCACGGGTGTACACGATCTCCCCATGTTGAAGCTCCCTTCCACCTCCCTTCCCCTCCCCCCCATCTCCCCGGATCATCCCGTACACCAGCCCCAAGCATCCTGTATCCTGTATTGAACATAGACTGGCGCTTCATTTCTTATATGTTTGTATACATGTTTCGTTGCCATTCTCCCAGATCATCCCACCCTCTCCCTCTCCCTCAGAAGCCAAAAGTCCGTTCTATACCTCTGTGTCTCTTATATTGTCTCACTTACGGGGTCATCATTACTATCTTCTAAATTCCATATATATGTGACAGTATACTGTATTGGTGTTTTTCTTTCTGGCTTACTTCACTCTGTATAATCGGCTCCAGTTTTATCCATCTCATTAGAACTGCGTCAAACTTATTCTTTTTGAGGGCTGAGTAATGCTCCATTGTGTATATGTACCACAGCTTTCTTATCCATTCATCTGCTGATGGACATCTAGGTTGTTTCCATGTCCTGGCGATTATAAACTATGCTGCAGTGAACGTTAGGGTACATGTATCTCTTTCAATTCTGGTTTCCTCGGTGTGTATGCCCAGCAGTGGGATTGCTGGGTCATAAGGCAGCTCTATTTGCAATTCTTTAAGGAATCTCCACATTGTTTTCCATAATGGCTGTACTAGTTTGCATTCCCACCAACAGTGTAAGATACTTTAATTTTTTAAAACCTGAAAATAAATAAAATTTTAAAAGGAAAAGGAATGTCCCATGGATCCCAAGTATGGCTGACATCAGAACCATCTGTAGATTCCTGGGTTCAGCCCCAGACCTAATGAATGAAGCTCTCTAGGCTAGAGTCCAGGAGTCTTGAGTTTAACTGGGCTCCCCCAGGGTGACTCGATGCAGGTGGTCAGAAGCCCTGCAGAGGTGTGATGTGCTCAGAAAACCATTCTCTTCTGCAGAGAGGCAGTGGAGCTGATCTAAGACTAGCAGTATTCATGATCTCTCAATTGCGATAGAAAATTAAAAGTATGAGCAGTCTTAGGGGCTTTTGTTCTCCTGAATAGTCTAAAAACAAACTAACAACAACAACAAGAAAAATAAAAACAAAACAGAAATATCTACCCACCAAATCTAATAAATGCAGCTGAAACAACAGCAACAGCTTGTTGCCCGCCCTTTGGAGAGAGTGGTTTAATAGAAAAAGAAATGGTTAGAGAATCTGTGGGTTTCTCTTTCATGGGGCCTTTGGAAAACCTTTGGTTTTTGCCCTGAATGAGAAATGTTTAATGTCCACATGCACAATCAGATAATTTCCCAAATGCCTTTCCCCTGGTCTAACTCAATTCAGATAACTGTGTTTGTCTGTGAGAAACCCTCAGGGAAAACATTCAGGCCAAATGATCTCATGCCTGGATTTTGCAAAACAATATGTGCACAAGAGCAGAATTTATATCATCATCGAATCCGTGCCATTCCCCAATCCAGCCCTGGGATATTCTTCAGCAACGTGGCTGCTTTGCCATGTCTGAGTCACTTCCTAGGCCTGGATCCAGGACAGCCTGCAGACCCCTGGCCACCATGCAGGCCACATGAGGAAGCACTTCTGTACTATTTCTAGGAATAACATCTTTGCAAATTATTTAACACTTATCTCATGCATTTTGCTATCCCAGATGGTTTTAAGTGGGGAAGGAGGTTAGTGTGGCTGAACGTGGTATTTTATTTCTCCTCAAAATAATTTAAATTTTCTATTGCATCTGAGAGAAAAGCACAGGTGCGCCATGGCAGTAATGACTATCCTTGGAGATCCTGGACTAGCCTCTTGGGGCAAAAATTCTGGAGTTTTGTTTACCACCTTAAGGGGATCAGCCACCCCTGCATGAGTGTCTCAGGGGACACGTGGAATCCTTAGACTCTGCTCTTTTCCAAGGAGATAGATGAAGCAGGAAATGTTATTCTGGATAGACCCTCTGACCACAAACAATCGATAGTAACACTTCTTGGCTTGGGTTTATTAGACTGCATCTTGGTGGTTGAACAATTTTGACATCATGTTCCTAGCTGTTACCTCTGAAAGGACACATGGGTATATGTGATCTATATGTATACTGAAGACAGAAGTCAGGAAGAGTTACCCTATGCTCTGCCTCTGTGGAGGAGGCTACAGTTTCCAGACAGGCCTACTCAGAAGTGTCCTGGAGGCTGGTCTTAATCTCTGGAAGGAGGCACATCTAATCTGGTGACTGCAAGATGAGACCTCTGAGTCCAGACTTTCCCACACAGTGCCTGTTCAAAGTATGTTTTGGCTTGGCAATAAGTTCTGAAATCTCACCATTGAAAATTCATTTGAGTTGCTAGATCTCCTCTTGAAGAGGCTGAATAAGAATGAGTTGGGGCTAGGACCAACCTGATCCTATAACAATCAGGTATCAGCTCCTGCCAAAACCTCTTTCTGGTCATTGACCCTGCTTTGAGCCCTCATACTCTAGGGCCATGTTGTCACTTCCTGTTTGAGATCAGTGTTCTCTACCGGCCTCCCTGAAGGTAGGAACTGTGTGTGTTCATCAATGTGTCTTCACCGGACATGGCACATGGTCTTCACTCTATATCAGCTGAATGAGCTCAGTTTCTTCCACTGTAACATGGGATTGATGGTGGGATTGCTGACCTTCTCACTGTCTGTGAGTGTGAAGTGAGATAAGCCATGTCAAAATGTTGGTCAGCTATAAGGAACTGTGCAAATGGAGGTCATTATAATAACTTGCAAGGAAGTGGGAGAGAAGTCCCAAAAAGGGACACACAACGCTCACCATTTTGGATATTTTCCAGGGTCCTCTTCTAAGTGGTTACACTTGAAGTCATTGCACACACTCTTTATACCAAGATCTTTTGCTCTGAAATAATTAACCCCACTGATGTCTCAGAGCTTTTTTTTTTTTTTAATTAGTCACCAAAGGTAGGAAAATCAGATACTAATTTCTCAGTATCTGTTTGATAACTGCTTTGGTAGATGATTGCATTCATTGTTAAAGCTAACAGCAAAAAGAAACGGAAGTGTCCTCATTATTCATATGGACCATAATCGAGTGGGAGACAGTAACGCATTGTGTCATAGAAGAGATGCCAGTTGCTTTTTCCCCATTCACAGCTGCTCAGCATAGAACATGCCTAAGCTGTGTGGGCAGAGATGGAGAGCCATAGTTCAAACCTCACCTCAGAGAAGTAAAGGCATCACAGGGCTTTGCCATTTGCATTGTCGAGAATTGGAACGGAGACATCGAAGAGTCTACCCTGGAAACAGGAAGGAGGAATCCAGGATGTGTAGGCTTGAAGCGCTGGCGCACGTCAAAGCAGAGCGAGGCGGACGGGGGGCCTTGACCCTCACGCACCATTTTACCAGGCCCTGGGTTTCCATTTCCATTGTCCTCATGCCAAGGTCCACTCTGAGAAAGGATCTGTCCTTCAAAAGGTAGCTGAAACATTACGAGCAGGAAGAGGATTAGAAAGCAACACACCTATGTTTAAACAAGACAGAAAAAAATAGAAAAAGAAATAGCGCTTATTTTTCGGTAAATGCTGAGCGTGCAACAATAAAGCAATAGAGATTTTTTTTGGATATTCTGGATGGAATTTTTCGGCTGGTTTAAGTTCTTTAGAGACTAGTGATGCCGGTGCCTTATTATATTTGTTCAGTTTATGAAAAATAAATTGCCTGAGGTAAAAGCCAACACGCTATGAACGGTAGAAAATGGAGGTGAAAAAAGGGCTCGTGTCCATGATTAAAACTGAGAAGACAAACGAAGTGGTGACGAAGGAACAGAGGAAACGTTATTACCCGAGCTTGGCATCTGTGCCACTTCGTTTGCCCACCCGCTAGAGTTGGTGGGGAGGATTTTGATGGGGATGAGGTTGTCAGAGTTAGCTATGACACGCACAGCTCTCCAAGTCATTCCGTAACTGAGTTGTACCTACTTCGAGATAATATTTTTCAAGAAAGAGTGATTCATAGGAAATCTGAATTGAGGTCCCAATGTGAGTATAATGTGCCAAGCTGTACTTTCGAGACTTATATATGGTTTCTCTTTCTAGTCTAAGATTTCCCAAAGACCTTTGCTCAGCAGTTATGTTTTCACTATTTTTGAAGATAAAACTTCAAAGGTCCTCCTCTTTTATTCTAAGCCCTCGAGTCTTTATTCATACTCATGCTCTTTGCTAGTCCTTAATCTTTTTTCTTCTGCTTCTTCCAAGTTTTGTATTTTTTCACTTTTGCTTTTTTTGTCTACCAACCTTCTTTTTGCTTTTTGGAAAATTTCTTTTTCGATTTTTCTTTCCATAAAAAAAAAAAAAAAAAGCTGGTCTTCTGTAAAGTGCAGGAAGAAAGAAGGTAATCTCCCTTCCTGTGTATCCACCTTGCTTGCTTTTTTGGCATAATCATCAAACTGTTGTGGTATTTCAGGCCCACCGTGTATTAGAATAATAATGTGAAAAGTTCAAAAGAACTGTAACCCTGAGGCCATTTGCAATGTGTTCATTCTCTAAGTACAAAGTCTAAGTGAGTTTGAATATCAACTTATCTCAGATTCCCATTTGTTGTTCATTTAAGCAATAAATATATTCAATTTATTGCTCTAATCTTGTGCTGGCTGAACTCAATATCTGCCTGAACATTTGTAGTCATTTTCCAAGTCTATTGCATTTCCATTCTCATGCTTCTTCACTGTGGTCTACGGTTCTCCTTTACTTGCCAAACTGCATATTATGTGGGGAGATTGGTGGAGCTGGTGGTTTTCCTTTGGGCTACTTCTTTACTTTCATAAATAAAAAGTAAGCTGTGTAATACTCTCAGGCAGTAGGTAATCGAATCTATTTTTTTCTTTAACTAATTGTTCAGGGAGAGCTCAATTGCTCAGGCACTATGCTTGATCCTGGGGGTGTGGTGATGACAATCACAGAAACGGTGACAACAATGCCCCGACCTCATGATGCTCCCAGTCCAGCAGGTGGATCCTAAAGAAAATTGATAAGAGGGCTAAGGTGAAACTGCGAGAGGCCTGAGTTTACACCAACCCCAGAAAAGATGGCAGTTTTGAGAAACTTACTTTTTTAGAAAATATTTTATTGCATCTTCCTGAGGGTCATTCTGGACATAACTGTTAAATTTCAGATTATTTTTTTCTTATTCTCAACAGCACTGAAGACCTTTTGCTCATCAGCCTCCTAAGGGGAACTCTCTATATTTTTTACAGTAGCTATTAAGCGGCCTTCTTCTATTTTTCTATTATACTTTTTATCTATCGAAGGACTTACTTGTCAGGAGTTCTTGCAGAGCTCATGGATATTGTCAAGCATCTCACTTGTCTCGAGGGGGTTTCCTTGACTCCAGAGAGAATAGAGCATTAAGCTATACTCTGAATAATAGTGACCAGTACTTTAAAAAGAGACTTTTCATTTTAAGGTGGGAAAGGTGATGTTCTGGAAGTATAACATGCATTTCCTTTAAGATAACTCATTTGTGCCACTAGGTTAAAGGAGGTAAGAAGCCTTAAGTATATATTTTTCATCAGAACTTCTACAGCCACAAATTATGCTAGGTTTTATGTAGCATTCAAAAGAAGTTTAATTCCTGACCTTATGTAAACAAAATGTATAATGATTATAAGCAGGGCTGTTGTGCAGTCCTGTTATAAACGGCCTTTTGCAAAGGTAATGGCTGACTCTATGTTTAAGCACTTAATACTACCTGGAATTTTCTTGTTGTTTAGTTGCTAAGTTGTGTATAACTCTTTTAAGACCTCATGGACTGTAGTCTGCCAGGCTCTTCTGTCCATGGGATTTCCCAGGTAAGAATACTGCAGTGGATTGCCATTTCCTTCTCCAGGGGATCTTCCCAACCCAGGGATCAAACCTGCATCTCCTGCATTGGCAACTGGATTCTTTACCACTGAGCCACACGGGAAGCCCAGTACCTGGAATCCTACAATGTTATATATACCTTGGTTTCCACGATCTGTTTATACAGTCACATCCATTACCTCTTGAGGAAGCTTACCAATACATATAACAAGCCTAGCACTTCTATCTGTGTGTGAGACTCTTCAGGTTTTTCAAGGCAGCTTTTCTGCATATCAAAAACCCTTTATTTTTCTTAAGAATTCCTGACATGCTGTCCTGGTTGCCTGCTTCCCAATTCAATTTGACAGTGAGTCCCGTTTCTTCCTTTGCTGCATCTCTTACATTGGTCCCTTCTTTCTTTCTCTTCCAACACCTTTACTTGTACTTCCATAAAAATTCACTACCTCTCCCTAGACATGATCAGACAGTTGCAGTTTGGGGAAGCATAACAACATCAGGCTCATTTTTGTGAATGTCTTTTAGAGAACGTGGGATCAAAACAATGGGTGTCATCACTGCCAATCATTCTGGGGCAGGATTCGACATGACATTTAGTTTCAACTTCACCTGCAATTTGTGAAAGAGACGCTTGTGGACACAGGAAAGTAACATGCCTCCTCCAAGTCTAATTCTGTGAGTTCTAGGCAGAGCAAGTGTATGCTGTAGAAACACTCTTATATTGCTTAGAACTTCTCCCTTCCTCAAAAAATCATCAATGACATCCCCTCCTACCCCAACAGCATGAACTTCTAGGCTATCTTTCAAGCACTAATATATACAGCAAATTAGTCTACATTTTTTCTTACCTGTCCTTCCCAGAATAAAAGCTCTGTGTTTTCCTCTTTGGTTAAAGCTGCTTCCTCCATCCAAAATGACTTTTGTCTTCTCTCTGCCCGGCAAACCCAATAATTCTCAACACTGATCACCGTACTCAATCACATGTGAAACTTTACAAAAAAGAAAAAGAAGAATTTGCCAAGTAGATCCCCACTTTGAGAGTAAAGTCTAGCACATATATTTCTTTAAAATGTATTGAGAATCACTGCTGCTGCTGCTATCACTTCAGTCGTGTCTGACTCTGTGCGACCCCATAGACGGCAGCCCACCAGGCTCCCCCATCCCTGGGATTCTCCAGGCAAGAACACTGGAGTGGGTTGCCATTTCCTTCTCCAATGCATGAAAGTGAAAAGTGAAAATGAAGTCGCTGAGTCATGTCCGACTCCTTGCCCCATGGACTTCAGCCTACCAGGCTCCTCCGTTTATGGGATTTCCCAGGCAAGAGTACTGGAGTGGGGTGCCATTGCCTTCTGAGAACCACTAGCCTGCCTAATTCAGTAATATTCAGTTCAAATCCCACCTCTTCTGCGAAGACTTCCCTGCCTATACCAGGGAAGAAAGTCCTTCTTGCTTGCCAGTATGAGTTCATTAGATGGTATCTAACACTTATAGCTTCACATGACCCTAAGTTAGCTCAGAAGCTTGTGGACCACGAAACCAAGTCTTAACAACCGTCTATTCTCAGGCCACTAATGAAACTGAGTCCCTAAATCCAAGTTGCATTACCGAGTTTATGATTGATCTCTCTATTTGAAATTTTATTCCCTTTCATGTCCCACAGGATTGAGGAATACCAAAGAAAAGGAGTGGACCGAAACTGAGCTGGACCCTTTGGGGACTCACTGGGTACCAAAGCCCCCTATTTCTTATTTGTAGGGGAAAGAAAGGCTTTAGTCTCCTAGGCCTTCCCCCAGTTCCATAGAGCAGACTCAGTTAGTTAGTGATTAGAACTAGGACTCCTAGTTCCTCCTGAAGGAATATAGATAACAATCTCCGATTGTTCGATAGAAACTAGGACCCCACCCAAGTGGAGGATGATGACTGCGTGCTGACCACAAGCCCGTAGATCCCGGAGGGGCTGGGACCAGAAAGTTGAAATTCTGAAAACATCTCCTTGTTCCTGTAACAGAGAAGAACAAAAGTGACTCCACAGTGGATCTAGTCCTTCAGCCCTAACTCTTGAACCTTAATCATGCTTGGTCTGCACCTCTGTAAAGAATGTTGCCTCTAGCCTGAAAGATACATAATAACCTATCCTCAAGGCTCTGACCTTTAAAGGTATAACACTCCCATTCATGTAGAGATAAAAAGTTGCAGAATAGAGAATACCATTTGTCTTGCTGGAGGCTTACAGAGCTCTGTGGACAGCTACAAGAACCAAGAATTCCTGCACCAAGAACTTTGCCACATTCAGCCACACCCCTTCCACTTTTAGTATAAAAGAAGCCTGAATTCTAACTCGGGCAAGAGGGTTCTTTGAAACATTAGTCCACCATCTTCCCAATCTGCTGGCTTTCCAAATAAAGTTGCAGTTCCTTGCCCCAACACCTCATCTCTCAATTTATTGGCCTGTCCTATGGCATGAGCTTGGATTCAGCAATACTACCTCACTACCAACCAGTCAGAAGAAGTTTCAAAGCTTTGATCCTCTCCCCTAACACCATATTTAGACACCCTTGCCTAAAAGCCACCAGAGAGTTCAGTTCTTTTGAGCATTAGCTGTCAGTTTTCTTTGCTTGACACCCTGCAAGCAAACTCTTATTTTGCTGCAGACACTCACTGAGCTTGGCTTTATGTGCTGCAGGCCATGCACCCTTGCTTGGTAACACCAGCACCTCTTGCCACAGTCATCTCTGTAAATAGTTCCCAATTGTTTGCTACAGGCTGACGGCCATGTGTGACCATAAATACATATGGAGCATGTGTTGGAAGAAAATGAATGCTGGGGATCCAAGGCAGGGTGTGGGAACAACAGGGAATTTTCTAACAACGTATGTCCACAAACAAAGGCAAGCTGCATGCAAGCATGAGCTCAGTTTGGGCCTGGTGAGCCCAGAGTAGGGTCCTCAGAAGTGGGGTGAACTAAGTCCACAGATCAACTTCTCACCCACCTGGTGAGACGAGTCTTTAAAGAGTAAAGGCAGAGGAAGGAGTGAGGTCCATGCAGAGTCCTAAAGAAACTACAATTTTGAGGTTTGGGGAGACAGCTTCCAACTGAAGAGAGGCTCCTCTCTGGCCCACACAAATAATTTTGTCACTAAATTAAGTCCTATGACCCTGCTCAGGCTCTAGCCCAGCTGAGGGTCTCTGCCTCGGCAGGGGAGGGTTTATTTTCCATTGGGGTTCAAGCAATCAACAATGGAACTGAAGCTGAGATGGAAAGGGCAACAAGATTTATTCACTGGCCAAAGCATGGACAGGTGGGAACTGAGTCCACAGAGCAACTTCTCACCCACCTGGTGAGAAGAGTCTTTAAAGAGTAAAGACAGAGGAAGGAGTGAGGTCCATGATGGCAAGGGATATGCATAAGTCTATGCGGAAGAGGCAGAGCTTTTTCCAAAGGAGGGGGTTGCCACCCCCTTTCTATCCTTCATTTGGTCCTTAATGTCCAGTCATGGCTGCCAGGGGCTTCCCTCATAGCTCAACTGGTAAAGAACCTGCCTGCAATGAAGGAAACCCTGGTCTGATTTCTGGGTCAGGAAGATTTGCTGGAGAAGAGAGAGGCTATCCCACTCCAGTTTTCTTGGGGTTCCCTCGTGGCTCAGCTGGTAAAGAATCCACCTGCAATGTGAGAGACCTGGGTTCGATCCCTGGGCTGGGAAGATCCTCTGGAGAAGGGAAAGACTACCCACTCCAGTATTCTGGCCTGGAGAATTCCATGGACTGTATATGGGGTCGCAAAGAGTCGGACGTGACCGAGCAACTTTCACCACCACTACCACCACCGTGGGTGTCATTTAATATGCTAATATAGTGAAATAAGGCATAATGCAGCTCAGGGTCGGTTGGAGGTCATGTTTGTCACCATCCTGGTCCCAGCTGGTTCCATCTGTCTGTTTGTGGCTTGCTTTCTTATCTCTGGACACTTTAGCTTAAAAATTTATGTTAACTCCTGCTAAACGTGGGAGTTGGAGGGTTTTGAGCAAAGACTTGGGCCAGCTCTGACAACAAGTTGAGTCTCCAGGGAGGGTTTAAAGATCTTAAAAGAGAGATTCCAGACTTGGATAGGGGGCTGGAAGGAAGGAGCAATACGGAAGAGGAGCTGTTTCAAGATGGAGCTGGAGGAGGATCCTGGGTGTAAGGGAAGAAGCAGGCCCACCTCAGAGACGGGCCTTCTTGAATTATGTTTTAACCATTCATGAGATAGTTGAAGTGCCAGACTCACATATTAATCGATTCCTTTCATCCCCTTTCCTAGTTCCCAGGGTAGTGAGGCGCTTTAAAATTGGCCGAGGTGACACGCTGCAGTAAAAGAAGCAGAGAGGGCCCACTGCACGGGGGGTCCTGTCTGCTGGGAACCCCCTCTTTTCCAGCAGCTGTCCCCCACCCTGTGGACTTGCCCTGGGGAGGCCAGCCAGGCAGGAGCCTTTGGAAAGTTACCCAGAGAAAACTGGACAAAGAAACTTTCTGTTCAGGAACGGCCTGGGGTGCCTGTTTCATCACCGACCCTTCCCTTCCTGTGATTCCACAAGTGATAGATATTTTTTAAACAGAGAAACTAGATCTTTCCAACAACACATTCATTGAGACATTCCCACCCTAGCACAGCTGGAGAAGTCCACCAGCCAGAACATTTGATTAGAAACAAATTAGGAAAACTCAGTCTCCGGGCCCAAGGGTCCCTCTAGTCTTCACAGGTGGATCTCAGGGTAGTGAGGATCCCTGAGGCCCCTCCACCCAGCCATCCAGAAGGAAGTCGCCCAAATACCAGCATCCGTGCCTCCCTTCTTGCCCTGGAAATCCTCCATCTCCAGTCTTTTCCACTCGGTTCCCTGAACACTTTTCTGTGGTGCTGGGGCAGCAGCTTCTAAAAGGAGACAGAGCCCACCATGTCCCGTGTGCCTGCTGGGAATGAGCCCTGAAGCTGCTTTGCACTGAGTTCATTTAAATGTCCATCCTCATAGCAACCCTGGGAGATGGGTATTATAAGACCAACTTTAAAGGTTAAAAAACTCAAGCACTGAGAGGTTAAATACAATTCATCGCTGCTGTTCAGTCATTGAGTCGTGTCCGACTCTTTGCAACTCCATGGACGCCTGTCTTCTCTGTCCTTCACCATCTCCTGGAGCTTGCTCAAACTCATGTCCGTTGAGTTAGTGATGGCCATCCAACCATCGCATCCTTTGTTTTCCCCTTCTCCTCCTGCCTTCAATCCTTTCCAGCATCAGGGTCTTTTCTAGTCAGTCAGCTCTGTACATGCCCGCTGATATTTGGGAGCAGAAAGAAAATGGGAGCTTCTAGCCCAAGGCTGTCTGGTTTGGATGAATGGTATAAAACTAGCTAAAATGTATCCAGCATGTATTACCTACCAAACCTTGTTATAAGGCCTGGACATGTATCTCCTGGAGCTATTATTATCATTTTCCTCTTTTCACTTAGGAGGAAACTGAAGTACAAAGAGATTAACTAACTTGTCTGAGGTCTCAGTTTTACGTGGCATGGCTGGGTTTGAACGTAGTCAAGCGGTCCAGGCGCCTCACTGTAGACAGGCCTGGGTCTTCTTTCCTCTGCTTGTCCCGTCTGCACCTCCTCAGGCTGGCAGTAGAAGGTACTATATATCAGCAATGCAGGACATGTGGCGTGATAGGAAACTGAAGTGGTTTTAAAAGTGATTATTGAAATACATAGGGTCTTAACAGAGATGTTAAGAGGTGTAAATCCATGAGGAGTCTCCAGTGGAACGTGCCCTCTGGGTTGACCACTAACAGACCTTACTTTGAGGAAGGGATTTAAAACTGGAACAGACAGAATATTTACTTTCAAGAGGAAATGCATAGGGAGTGGTGTCAGGGAAAAAAAGTGACAGACTATCTCCATGGTCTAATTATATCTAAGGATGATCTCAATGATATAGAAAAATGCATAAAGGCAATGAAATAAACAAACTTACAGTTTTCTTTTCAAAAAAGAGTTGCTGATTTTTAAAGTCAAGCAACAGGAAAGAAAAATCTTTCTCCTGATCTATGTGGTTGTCATTCCAAATAGTTCAGAGGATTTTTCAGCACCTGCTACGCCACTGACTCAGTGACCCAGGCGGCTGGGCTTTGTCCTGAGAAGTCTGCAGGCTGGTGCAGGCTGGCGGGGCGTGAAGTCTCCCTACCCAATCTGGGAAAACAGCCTTAACCCAGCCTGACTGGGCAAACTTTCAAAGTGGGCAGAGGTTTCTGTTGTAGAAAAGTTGGCAGGTAGAAAGTTTCATTGTCTACCATCTCCTTTCTGCATCCAGCTCCCACCACCCAGACAAATTTCTGGCCTATGGAAGGGATTTTCATATTTGTAAAGTAAAAGTACATCTCTCCCTGTCACTCAACACACGGTAGTCCTTAAAGGTGAACAGCTCCATCACTAATCATTAATAACCTTGCACATATTACTCATATCAAAATTATTTCAGTATCACTTGTCTACAAAGAAAAAAGTCTTACCACCTTCCAGTCTCACCTTTCTATTTTTTTAATTTTCAAGATAAATTGACGGCTCTTAATATAGGAGTGGAACTGTCTGGTCCTGTCTTAACCCCACGTTTAACTTTTCGAGAAACTGCCAAACTGTTTTTCACAGCAGCTGCATCATATTTACATTCTCATCAGCAATGCCTGACAGTTTCTGTTCTCTAGGTCTTCACCAAGACTTATTTCCTGTTTGCTTTTTATTGCAGTCATCATACTGGTATGAAGTGCTGTCTCATTGTGGGTTTGATTTACATTTTCCTAATGATTAATGAGGGGATTCCCTGGTGGCTCAAATGGTAAAGAATCTGCCTGCAGTGCGGGAGACCTGGGTTTGATCCCTGAGTCAGGAAGATCCCCTGGAGAAGGTAATAGCAACCCATTCCAGTATTCTTAGCTGAAGAATTCTATGCACAGAGGAGCCCGGTGGGTCCTGTAGTCCATGGGTTTGCAAAAAGTGGGACATGACTGAGTGACTAACGTTTTCACATGAATGAATGATTAATGAGTTTGAGCATCCTTTTATGTGCTTCTTGGCCATTTGTCTGTCTTCTTGCGAGAAATGTCTGTTTGGGTCCTTCGCCCATTTTTAACTGGGCTGTTTGTTGTTTTGCTCTTGAGTTATAAGAACTCTTTAAGGTTCTGGGTAGTAGACCTTTAAGCACAGAAGAGTTCATTTTTGGTGACATGTAACTGATCTATTTTGCTTCTTTTGGCTGCCATATCTGATAAGCCACTGCAAATCCAAGCTCTGAAAGATTTACTCCCACGTTTTCTTCTAAGAATTGTACAGTTTTAACCCTTATACTTAGGTCCTTGATCTGTTTTAAATTCATTGTTTTACATGATGTGAAATATGGGTCCAACTCACCCTTCTACTCTGAGAAGTTACTGGAAATTGGTCATGAGACATTGAAGGGTAAGATTTAGGTCAGTAGACACTTGATATCTTCTGTAACTTCCCACTCAGCCGATCATTTTATCATCAGTTTGTCTCAATGGGGAATACAGTTTAACATAAGTTCTTTCAAGATGTAAATAAAATGAAAACTAGAAATGGATCTTTTAAAAGCATTTCCCTTGATACATCCCCAGCAGCCAAGTGGTTAGGAAGTCTTCCAGTGCAAGGGATGCAGATTCAATTCCCGGCTGGACAGCATGCCTCACAGCCAGAAAACCAAACATAAAACAGAAAGAATATTGTAACAAATCCAATACTTTTAAAATGGTCCACATCAAAAAAAAAAAGTTTTTTCCTCACAATCCCATTCTAATATACATTGTTTGGTTAGGTTACTTTATTTGCAAAATGGCTTATAACTAAATTGTGGTCCTGCTTAGGACTTTTAAAAGAAATTGTGAAATAAGTTTGGTTCTCCCATTATACTACTATCTGAAATAGCTCCAGATAGTGACGGAACTATCACACTACATTTTGCACTTAGTAAAATGCTGTAAACTATTGTTAGTATTTTTCATAAAATTTTGTGAGATTTGAGGTTTAAAAAATATATTAAAACTTTGAGTTCATTAGAATTCAATGTATGCATATATACGCTAGCATTACTAAACGGCTTTATTTTACAGTATTGAGAACTCAAAGTGATTTCACAAGTCACTTCCTGGAAGAACACAGTAAACACACAAATAACCTCTTAAATTAAAATGTTAGCAAGCTGCTGGCATTGCTACTTTCAGGCACTGGCAGATTTCCTTTCCTTACAATGTGAGCTTGGAAGCTTTGGGAGGTGTTCTGAGCTGAGAGAAAGAGAAGCTATACTTCTGGACCACAGCCAGTTTCAGACAAAGAATAAGAAAGACTTAACAATTAGTTTTCTAAGTTTGAAATATTACTCCTGCATTCCTTTTGTGTTATCAGTAAACACGGCAGTTGCTTTTGCTTTTGAGGTCTCCGAGCTTGAAATGCACTTGAAATAATTGTTTATTTTTGAGCAAGCATATCATATTGTTTTTCTGTGCTGAAATGGCTAGTTTCTATCAGGTCAGAGAAAGTTCAGGTTTCTAAGGATACTTTGCACTGACAGATAAAATCCCACATTAGAAGACACAGAGATGATGTCTGATGTAACTTTATTTTTAGAATATACTTATCGATTATTTTTTCATGTTAATTTTGATCCCATCAGCAGTCAATAAATGCATTAAGACTTGCACTGAAACTTTATTTTGAGAATCAATAATTCCATTAGGATTTGAGAGCCTTGTTTGGTTCACAAAATTGGGAAGGTTTCTAAAGCGGTATTTTGTGTATGTGCAGAAGAACGACTCGGAAGATGGGAAATTTTCTTTTTACTTGTTATTAAGTTGTTGAATGAGTTTATGAGGTGATGCCCATCAGGAATACTGATTTAGACCACTAGTAGATTTCACATGTCCCCATAATAAATGATGATGGTATTTGATTTCACTCAACCTGGATAAACTTGTAAGAGAATTTCCCAGCTTCTCTCAAACCCTGGATCATAAAATCCCCTGGGAGAGTCTTTCCCACAGCCTGTTAGTTGATGTTTTTCATTTGACTGGAAAGCACGCAGTGCGCCAAGATTTATCAGCACTATGTAATGTCACTGAGACAGAAACTGGTTTCTTCTAGTGCCTGAAGGCTTATTCCTGGCTTGATTATCAAGGAAGGAACAGCAGAGCTCAGCTTCAGCACCTGTTGGCAAAGGGAAGGTGTTGACGCTGATCATTCGCGTTTCAGGAGGGAAGCTCTAGGGTTATCTGTGCTCTCCCACTCCCAGGAAGGGTATGTCACACACACCATGCCTGCACTGTAATCCGGGTGCTTGTCTCCTGTGTGCTGCCTCTGGCTGCACAACCTGCCATGCATCCCCTAGCCTGAAGACCTGGAGGCCATCCTTGACCTCTGTCCCTTCACTGGCCACCCAGTTGGTACAAGCCCGCTGCCATGACAGGTACAGGTCTTCATCCCTTCTCCTGAAAGAGGGGTCTCCCCATTCCTGGTCTAGCTCTCATCCAGTCCATCTCCTCACACAGAAGTCACAGCAAACTTTCTAGCCAAGATCCCAGCACTCCTGGGATTTACGGCAGGTTGAACCTCCTAATACGACTCCTAGGGTGCTAGAGGTCTCACCGCCACCCACGCTCTTCCCCCAGACAACTTCTCACCCCTCCCTTTTCCTCTCTGAAAACCCTTAGTCATGCACTCTCTGGGACTTCAGAGTGTTTGGGCAGGCAGTATCCTTTGTCCCAGTGGACGGCCTTCTACCTTTCCCCCTGTGAACTCCTGCTCACTGGTGAAAACAAGGTCACGAGCCCCAGAGGATCTTCTATAATGCCCTCCCCCTTCTCACCTGCTTCAGTGCGGCTGGGCTCCATGGGACCACTTTTTCTTGGTCCATGCAGCAGTTGATGGATATTTGGGTTTCCACCTTTTGGCTACATGTATTTGTATACATGTTTTTTATGTAGATGTGTTTTTATTTCTCTCGGTATGTAGCAAGAGAAAAATTTCTGGGTCATACGGTAATTCTATGTTCTGCCTTTTGAGAAACTAGCAAACTGTTTCTCAGCATGGCTGCACCACTCCGTGGGCAGCTGACAGTCTCCCCAGCAGCGTTTGAAAGTGTCAGTCTGTCCATTTCCTAAGCAACACTTGTTAGCATCAGCCCTCTTTGTCTGCTCTCCTGGCCTGTGTAGAGTGGTTTTCACTGGCATCTTCCTGGTTACTAATAACATTAAGCATCTTTCTGGGTGCTTATCGGTCACTTGTATATATTCTTCACAAAAATATCTATTTAGATTCTTTGCCCATTATTTTTATTATTGTTGACTTGTAAGCATTTCTTTATATGCTATGGATACTCATCCTTGTCAGATACATGTTTTGCAAAAATTTCAACCCGTTTCATGTTTGTTTATTTTTTACTTTCTTGATGTCTTCATTCACACAATAGGTTTTAGTTATTATGAAGTACAACTTCTGTATTTTTTCTCTTTTGTTACTCGTGATGTTGGTGTCATATCTTAGAAGTTATTACCTAACCCAAAGTTATGAAGGTTTATTCCTATGTGTTCTTCTGGGAGTTTTATAGTTTTAGCTCTTACATTTAGATGTATGATCCAGTTTGAGCTAATATGTGGTATGATGTCAGGTAGGGGTTCATATTCATTGTTTTGTATGTGGGTCCCAGCACTACTTGTAGAAAAGACTATTCTTTCCCTATTAAAATGTCTTTGCACTTTGTTGAAAATCAGTTCACCATGAATATATTGCTAAACTTTCCATTTCACTCCATTGCCTATATGCCTATCCTTATGGCAACATTATAATGTTCTGATTTTCATATCATTTTTATTTATTCTTAAGACCTCACTTATGTTTTAATGGATTTATTTTTGGTTGTGCTGCTTCTTTATTGCTGTGCAAGGACTTTCTCTAGGTGTGGTGAGTGGGGGCTACTTTTTGTTTGGGTGCACACTCTTCTCGTTGCAGTGAGGGTGAGCCTGCTCTTCCTCTTAACAAGGTGCACAGGCTCAGGAGCTGTGGCATGGGGCCTTAGTTGCTCCATGTCATGTGGAATCTTGCTGCACCAGCGATAGAACCCATGTCCTCTGTACTGGCAGGTGGATTCTTATCCACTGTACCACCAGGGAGGTCTTCATCTTATTTTTAAAAAGCAGAGTAGGAAAGCTATATATTTACAAGTTGGGAAGAGTGGTCTGAACTGGGAGAAGATTCTTTTTGCAGGAAAATCAACGTCACAGGAGGAAATAAACATCTACTGAGCACTATTATGGGGCTTCTCCGGTGACTCAGATAGTAAGTAATCTGCCTGCAATGCAGGAGACCCAGGTTCAATCCCTGGGCTGGAAGATCCCCTAAAGAAGAGAATGGCAACCCATTCCAGTATTCTCACCTGGAGAATTCTATGGACAGAGGGCCTATTATAGGTTAGGCATTATAGCAGATAGCTTACATACATGGTGATAACAGTCGTGTAATAGTTGTAACAGCCTCATACAATAGAGAGTATCATCCTCATTTAAAGGCAAAGAAACTGAACTTTGAAGAGGTTTAGTAACTTGCTTAAATAATTTAGTAACTGGTGGAAGAAGTGGAATTTGTACACAGACTTCAAGCCCATGGTCTTCTCATTACAAGCAGCTTTTCCTACCGCACAGCTAGTGAACGTAAAGCTGTGTCTAAAGGCAGTGGAGGGACTTGAATTCATTAACATCAAACACTTTTCTCTAGGAAATTAAAGGAGTACTTGTAACTATTTTGAAATAGTTGTCTAACAGCTAAATTTCACAGGATATTTAAATCACTCTTTGACTATAAAAATTAGCCTTGTGGTTTGCTTTAATTTATTCTCATTTATATGACTTCAAAAGTGTTGAATGTTATTTTGTATGATTAGCAGAGCACAATGCCATCCTATTGGAAGAAAAGTTAGAACTAATCTCAGCTATGTGGGTGGATTAGACTTGTCCTTAGTTCTTGTTTTCATTGAAAACCTTCCCAAGGTTGTTCTGAAATGAATACAGGTCAGAGTTGTCAAATGCGTTCTGTATGAAATAATAGAAGAAAAAAATTGAGAAAGATTTGTGAAGTCCATGAAGAAATGGCATTATTTTTTTGTATAATTCAGTTGATTGAGGCTCCTTTCTTTCTTTCTTCTTTTCTATTTTTGTTTTCTTAAGCACAAGGAGTATCCTCTGGATCCCAGAGTCTGAGGAGAAGTTAAGTTTAGATAACGCAGGAACACCGTCTCGACAATGTTGACACCTCTTGTTGATTTCTGCCCTCTCTGCTCTGCAGAGCAAGAGCCTACTGCTTGCTCTCGGTAAAGATGCCACGCCTGGATGTTAGATAGTTCAGTGTCACTGATGTAAGATTCCCAGGGCTCAATGCCTCTTAGAAGTTAGGGCCAGGAAAAAGTTTGCCTAAACTTAAGAATAACGATGATGCTTTTACCAGACCATGAGAACTGTATTATTCATTGTACGTCATTCTTGTCTTGATTCTGGGAAGCCCAGAGCTAAATTTAATGTTCAACTATGGTAAATCAGAAGCAGCTTCCCTGGGGGCTCAGTGATAAAGAATCTGCCTGCCAATGCAGGAGACGCAGGTTCGAAACCCAGGTCAGGAAGATCCCCTGGAAAAGGAAATGGCAACCCACTCCAGTATTCTTGCCTGGGAAATCCCATGGACAGAGGAGCCTCGTGGGCTACAGCCCATGGGGTCCCAAAAGAGTTGGACACAACCTCATGACTAAACAACAATGGTAAACCAGGACTCTGGTAAGACAATGTCTGACCTTCTTCTGTTGCTTTTAATAAGTTACTCCAGGGCCATGTACTCCAGAATACATGTTAGAAACTACAATACTAAATACTTTTATTATCAATAGAAAATAATATATAATCTAACTCTAGCACTGTGTGAGAATAAAGTGCCCAACACCTGGCTAGTTCTACAGGTACGCATGTTTATACTCCTTGTTTCCAGAAAGAGGATTTTAAAAGAAAGTAAAAGAAAAAAACTTTCTTATAGACCACGTTTTCAGATGGGAGATTAGCTGTTTTGGTCTGGGTTATATTAGGCACAAGTATTCTCTTCACAATGCAGAGAAACAGCAGTCGTTTCCTAAAATTCTCATTCTAGCATAGTTATTACATCATGATGGATATTTTCCAAATTTTATTGGAGGTACTAGTGATGGTAAAAGTAAAAGCTTACCTCTGAGAAGTTTTGAGAGCAACGCATAATTCATAATCAAAAACATAAAGCTTCTGAAAGTACAAGTCAGCCACCAGATGCCCAGCATTGTTATTAGAAAGGGCTACTGCATGCTTTTTCAGGGTAGTTTTATGCATATCATGAACACTGCAAGACAGCTAATCCTCCAAGCTTCTTTGTATTTTGTCCCTCTTCTGAAAAAGGTTTGTAATCCAGGAAAATGTCTGCAGGTGAAGATTCACAGTGAATAAAGGTTCAGTGAACTGAATTTGCCAGTTACCATGTTATTGAGCAGCTAAGAAGATTGCAAGATTTGCATGCAATTTATTAAGTTCCATTGCAATAAAACGTTCTCAAATTTCCATATGGAAATTTCCACCTCACTTCAGGGGTAAGTTCAACTGGATGAGGGCCAGATGCGTTTATTTATGACAGTGACGACATAATTGGAGGAAATAACGAAGCACCTTTTTAGGTTAAGTTTTGCCAGAGTCACACGGAGTCTGGTTATGGAACTAGAAGCAGAAATTTTGGCTGTTAGGTTAGCAGAAGTCAGTAGCAAATTGAAACTATTGCTTCATTTATAGAAGAAAGGAAGGCTTGGAAGTAGATACTGTGGCTGGGGAAGATAAAACTGGCTGATAGCTCTTGGTTTTTGCCAGAAGAGAGCAAAGGCCCAAAGATCTGTGTGTTTGCTTCTCTCATGCCTTCAGTGTGGCGTATTTTTGGGGCCATGTTTCTCCTTGGCTTGAGTGTGACAGTGTCCTTAACAGATGTGGGAGAGAAAAGGAAGTCTTTTCTACCGTTCATTAGGATTTTCTCAGGAGCCCAGTGGCCCTTTCTGTCTAACTTGGTCCCACTGGGAAACCCAGTATGTCCATCTGCATTTGTAATATTTGTTCTCAATTGGAGACATTTTGCTATCCTCATTCAACAGACAGTCTAGCACCTTGATAACGGGATTTCAGTAAAAAAAAAAAATAGGGAAATTTCTCTTGTATTTACAGGCTTAATTTTTGCCCTTGACTTAACAGCTAGTTGGAAGCAGAAATTGAAATATGACATTACTAAGTCCATTGGAGACTATGGCTCTAGGTCATTCCTATGGCCCAAAAGACGGCTTTTGTTGGACGTAAATCTGACAGCACTAATTTTAATTGACAGAGCCCTTTTAAATTAGTAGAGATCCTCAAAATTGCCTTTTATCAATGTGTAGTTGTCAAGGAAAATGGACTCTTAGAATTTCAGGTGGCTTCTTTGTATAATTAGATCTATGGAGTAAAAGGGCAGAAAGAAAATTTTAAAGAGATTGATTTTTCATTGGATCCCATGTTGGTAAACTCCAAGTTTGCTAGTTTCCTTGAAGATTCTCAGCTTATACTGTTTCATTTTTAATGTGATCTTCAAAAGACATGAGTTTCCAACTTTGTTTTGGACTGAAATCCTGTGATCACTACTATATGCTGTCTTAGGAAATAGCAAGCTCTTAGAATGGGGGTGGTGGCAGTGGTGGTGGTTTTGAGATTTTTATGGAGATGAATAAATGAATTAATCAGTATTCAGTGTGCTAACAACCATGAAAATATATCCAATATATCTGTCATAAATACATATTTTATTTACATTCCAAGCAGATTCATACACAGAATAGGACATGAAGTGTTCACACATGAAAAATATCTAACTTTGTGGATGCAAGTTACATTGAAAAAAGTGAAAATGTTAGTCACTCAATAGTGTCCAAGTTTTTGTGACCCCATGGATAGCAGTCTACCAGGCTCCTCTGTCCATGGGATTCTCCAGGTAAGAATACCGGAGTGGGTAGCTATTCCGTTCTCCAGGGGATCTTCACCACCCAGGGACTTAACTCGGGTCTCTTGTGTTGCAGGCAGATTCTTTACTGTCTGAGCCACAAGGGTCAGATAAAATGTTTGGAGAAATGATCTGCACAGGCAAGTAAGTTCAGAATCACAACAATTCAGCCAGCACCAACTGTAATTTTACATTATGACCCAGTGGCTCATAATTATTTTCTTCCAAGGTCTCCTTGTCATGTGACCAAACATTGTAGATATTCTTTAATTTATTATAATTTCCTGCTCCCTTATCTCCCAGTAAATATTTCTTGAACATTTGGCTGAAGCACATGATAGCAGCAGGGTTCACAATAACCCAGTTCCTGCTATTCTTTCTCCAGCTCTGCCTTTCCAGGGAGCTTAGCAGGCACTTTCTTCTTGAACTGCACCTTTTTGTCTCTCTCTCCCTCTCTTTTCCCTCCCCTGCCTGTTCCTACTTTCTTGCTTCCTATTAAGCATAATTTATTTACTCTTCACATCCAAATGATCCTATCTATGGATACTTGCTTTGATTTTAGTCCAAACAGCAACAAACGTGGTTCTGAGAAAATCTTTTAGATTTCCCAGGTGGTTTTCCTGTAAATTCAACAACACAAGGAATAAAACAGGCGTAAACTCCCTTATTTACATGTTCCAGTAGATATTTGGAGAAGGCAATGGTAACCCACTCCAGTGTTCTTGCCTGGAGAATCCCAGGGATGGAGGAGCCTGGTGGGTTGCCATTTATGGGGTCGCACAGAGTTGGACATGACTGAAGCGTCTTAGCAACAGCAGCAGCAGCAGTAGATATTTACTGCATGAGACTCTGTGAAAGATACAGAGTAGAGGCTCAACTCTAGCCCTCAAAGAGACTAACATGTACATGAGGCATCAGTTGAAGCCCATACATATGAGACATAATACAGCTCAATAAATACAAGTCACCCTGTGATGTCATGTTCAAGTACTCACCAGCCATGAGAGTGTTTTTGTGGTTGTCCTTGTTCATTGATGCACTCACAGTGCTTGAAACTGTTGCTGGCATACAGTAAGTGCTCAACAGATGTGTGGAATGAAGTAGAATCTATCTTCTATGCATATAATTAAGTACAGTACAGTCTATTCCATTACCAGCATGTTTTTCTAATGAAAGCATATGTAATAGAAATTAACTTATCATGACTGATAAGTAGGGAAAGGATGTTGGTACAATGGAGTGCTCATGTTGGTTCATATGCAATTGTTGCCAGCACCTTAGTATTTTGCACCATCAAGTAAGAGCAGCTACAAACAAAACACAGCAGATTCCAGTTGTGGAGGACACACAGTGCTATGCTCGGTGCTCATTTGCTCTGTGTTCTCTCCCTTGAATTGGTTTGACCATGGGCTCTAACCTGGGAGGGGCGAATTCACCTCTTATTTGTAGATCTTGTGCTTGTCTTCCTAACTCAGCAACCTCAAACAACTCCTTCCAATCTCTTCATTAGTTACCTCCGTTGTTTTACAAAGTCCTATATTTATGTTTACTGTAACAATTTATTAGGAATAGAACATGGCTCTTGAGTTCTGCTGGTAATTTTTGCAGGGAGAGGAATGGGTTACTCTTTGTTAGTGTTCTGGTTGCAACGTTATACAGCTTCTGAGTTGTTTCTAATCCTATTTTGCTCATAAAGCCTTGTTATCTCTAGTTTCAAAAATGGGAAGAACACACACATTTTATAGAAGAAATGTGGTACTACACACTTCATTTTCAACAAAGATAAGTGGGATTTGGCTTTGGGAAAAGATGAAAGATAGCATTCCAGTTCTGGCAAGAGCGTCAGCAGCTACTCCCACCTTCCCTGCGGTATGGAACCTTGGGGCACTGTCAAGGAGGACCTCCTTGCTTGTTAGAGTGCAAGGCTCCAAGGAGTGGATTGATGGGTGGTTTGAACGGACAGTTTTTAAATAATTCAGAATTTTTTTGTGCCAAAGTGCCCCCTAGAGCTTGTACAACAGGAAGTAGCCTGCCCAAACGTGCTGTGTGCTCGGTAATGTCCGACTCTGTGTGACCCCGTGGATTGTAGGGTTGCACAGGCTCCTCCTCTGTCCATGGGGATTCTCCAGGTAAGAATACTGGAGGGGGTTGCCAGGCCCTCCTCCAGTGAATCTTCCCAACCCAGGGATCGAACCTGTGACTTCTGTGCCTCCTGTATTGGCAGGCAGATTCTAGGGCCACCTGGGAAGCCCAAAGCGGTGTTCTAGAACCATTAACCTGTAGCTAGAGGGGTGCTGGAGAAGGCAATGGCACCCCACTCCAGTACTCTTGCCTGGAAAATCCCATGGACTGAGGAGTCTGGTAGGCTGCAGTCTATGGGGTTGCTGAAGGTCGGGCATGACTGATCGACTTCACTTTCACTTTTCACTTTCATGCTTTGGAGAAGGAAATGGCAACCCACTCCAGTGTTCTCGCCTGGAGAATCCCAGGGGTGGGGGAGCCTGGTGGGCTGCCGTCTATGGGGTCACACAGAGTCGGACACGACTGAAGCGACTTAGCAGCAGCAGCAGCAGCAGAGGGGTGCATGTGGATGCCAGTACAAAGAAGGCCAGAGCAGGGAACTAGGAAGGAGATCACTGAAGCTATGAAGTCCCCAAACTGCAAGAATGAGGAAGGTGGCTGTGGACGTGGAAAGGACGTTAAAGGTGAAGAGTCAATGGGAGTGGCTATTGGCCATGGAGGAGCGTGGCCCCCAGTTGACTTCTAGGGTCTGAGTTCAGGCAACTAGTGGGTACCAACGACTCAGGTAGAGGCTGAGGAGTTGACAGGAAAAAAAGACAAGAAGAGTTTGCCTGGCTAAATGCTCTGTGACAACGTAAAAATCACAAGGAATCTTGTCACCTTAATTTCTGACCATTTAACTCTGGGCTCTTTGCTCCCACTCTGGGGGCGTCAGTTCGTGAGTCCCCTCTCTGGACAAGGATGCCCTTCCAGACCATTAGATAAAGGGCCTTGGAAATTCACTCCGAAACCGTATTTTAAGTTCAGGGGAGGATGTTTCAGGATCTCGAGCAACCAATTTACATATATTCTTTGTGGCTGTTTGCACTGAGTTTTCTGTCTTAGAAACTCACAGGGCAAGGAAATTGACGCGCGGACCGTCGTCTCCGGGAGGGGAAGGCGAGGATGCGGGTCCAGACACCCCCACCCCACCTTCCGACTTTGGATCCTCCAGGATCAGCGCACGGACAACCCTCCCATCTGGGGAACCGCTCTGGGAGCCCCAGCACCAGCCGTCTCACCCCCGACTCCGCGGTTCCCCGCCTCCCCCGGCCCGGCGGAGCGCGCTCTCCCGACTACTGGAGGCGGTTTTCCGAAGCCGCGCCGGGAGCTCCCCGGGCCCAGCTCGGGGGACCCTCGCCGGACTCGCCGCCGCCGCCCGACGGGCGCAGGGACCGCTCCCAGGCCCCGGGGCCTCCGCCCCTCCTCGAGGGGATCCCCTTGCGCCCACACCCCCCGGGGCCCCGCGGGACACTCCGCCCCAGAGGCCGGGCCTCGGCCGTCCGCCCCGCCCCACGCCGGGAGAGCCCCGGGCCGACCCCTCC
This sequence comes from Madoqua kirkii, assembly GCA_006408675.1. NCBI lineage: Eukaryota > Metazoa > Chordata > Mammalia > Artiodactyla > Bovidae > Madoqua > Madoqua kirkii. The sequence continues at coordinate 53,711 of SJYC01147327.1, forward strand.
CCGGGCGCCGGCCGGGAGCAGGGCTCGGCGGCGAGGGTGGCTGGGCGGCGGCGCGGGGCCGGGCCCTGGGCAGGGAGGCTCGGCGGCCGCCTCCTCTCTCCGCCCCCGCCCCTCCGTCCCCTCCCAGCCTGCTAGCCCCGCGGCGGCCGAGGTCGGCGCTCTCGCCTCGCCGCCGCCGCCTCCCGCGCCCGGGACCCTCTCCCTCCCGCCCGCGCCCCCTCCGC
>SJYC01147328.1:0-11612 GCA_006408675.1 Madoqua kirkii
CCCCGCGCGCCCGGCGGGGCCGGAGAGACCGAGAGGTGGCTGCGGGGAGGCGTAACGGGGAGCCGCGGCTCGGAGCCGAGGACGCCGAGCCGGGACCGGGTGAGTCGGGGCGGCGGGGCCCGCGCGCAGCCTCGGCCCGCGGGGCACCCGGCGCGGCGCCCGCCGAGCCCGCGCGGAGGGCGGACCGGGGCCGGGGAGGTGCTGGCGGGACGGGTGCCGGCCGCTGGGGAAGGAGGGAACGCCGCTCCGTCTCTAGCAGCCGCGACCGCCCGCCGCAGAAGTGGAAAAAAAGTTGTGCCTGGAAAGACGATTTGCCGGGAAGTCGGCGCGAGCCCAGCTTTCTCGCCGCCCGCGGCGCGCTTCGGCCGGCGCGGGTCCCGGTGCCGCTGACCCCGGACTCGGCGCCCGGGGCCGCCCGGTGGTCGCCCGCGCGGGCCTGGACTGCGGTGTGTGGGTCAAGCCGGCCGCAGACGTCAGCGGCTGCTCAGATCTGGGCTGCATTTTTGTGGGCAGCGCAGGGATCGGGGGTGAGGGCTGGAGGACGGGGGGAGGTGGGCGTGGAGGGGGAAGACCACATCTGGGCGGGCTGGGCTGAGCTCAGAGATGGGGTAAAGGACCGGGGGAGACTCTTAGGGGTTTCTGGATGTTTTCAGGCACGAAGTTGTGTGTGCACAATTCCACCCCCTCCACCCCTTTGATTCAGCGGTCTAGGTCCTTTGAACTCAGAAGGGAGAAAGCGTTTCCTTCCATCCTGTTCACCTTTTCTCTTGTTTCAGGAGGGTCATGAGTTTTATGAGAACCCTTCAGCTGGTTTCTTCAATGAGTAACTGAGAGGAAAGCCGAAGCCTTACCCCTCACCCCCATCCTCACTCCCACCCGGGCCATTTCCTGTATTTTGCGGATACTGTGAGCCTGTGCGTGCATCTAGATTGCCATCAGTGACCCACATATAAAAGTAGACCTTCAGTCTGAAATCGCAAAGCGGCCTCTATAGACAAGTCTGTGTTGGAGCCAGAGCGGGCAGAGGTATGGGGGGCGGGGTGTGTTAGAGCCGACCGCTGGGAGTTAAACCTAAGTAACCGAGTTGCGAGAGACGTTTCTCGTCTGCACGTTGCTTTTGCTTCACCCGTTGGCTTGAGCGCTCCAGCGGCGCCAGGTTTGAGCGATGACGAATGCTAATTACCTCGGTACTGCTCTTTCCCGAGTATTCCTGACTCTTTGCTACGGGTCCTCTTTAAAGAAACGACTTCTCTCTTGCAAATATAAGAGATAGGAAACACATGCTGGTGGGTAGGGAGATGAAATGTTTTAAAGACAGGGAAGAGAAAGAACAGCCAAGATTCCATTTCATTTTGCGATCATACTGTGATAGACTTGTTATTAATCTTTGTCAGAGATCTGATTCTGCGAAAATAATATTGGAGGAGCTTGAGGTAATACCGGATAAAACCCACTGTTACAATAATATTTTTCCTGAGTGGTCACACAGAGGACAGATTATGTGGATTGTTGCGGTGTGTTTGCAAAGGGTGCAGCAAACATTTTACTCCAGGGAAAAAGACAGTGTGTCCTGCAGGATGGGAGTGGGGAGGGGAAATCGTTTATCTTCAGAGTAGTCCAATTAGGAAGAATAATTACACTGCAAATGAACATTCTTGAATCTAATATAATTTGCGTCAGGATACACAAACCAGTAATTTGTCTTTAGGAAGAAAAAACGAATCTTTGTGGATTAGAACAAATCAAGTGCCTTCTGGAAAAAGTAATATATGCTATTTATGCACATGGATGGGCCTCAGATGTGCCGATTGACTGACTGCAGAGATTTTACCGCAGGCAGTGTTTAGGAAGGGCAGGGAGGAAAAGTCCAAGGTAGAACAAGATAGAAAATATTAAGAAAACTACCCATTTTTAATGCACAACATATACAGCGTCTCAACTTCTTTACTGGGCTTCCCAGGTGGTGCTAGTGGTAAAGAACAGGCTTGCCAAAGCAGGAGACATAAGAGACATAGGTTCAGTCCCTGGGTGGAGGAGATAGCCTGAAGGAGGAAGTGGCAGCCTGGAGAATCCCCTGCCTGGAGAATCCCTATGGATTGAGCAGCCTGGCGGGCCACAGTCCATGGGGCTGCAAAGAGTCGGACATGACTGAAACAACTAACATAGACACACACTCACAAACACAACTTCTTTATTGCAAAGAAACTGACAAAACAGGAGACCAAAATATAGGAGATACAGACTGGGACTATTGGGTTCCCAGAGGTGTCACTTACTACTGGAACCCGGGACAAGTTATTTGATTTTCCTCAGCGTTGGCTTCTGTGTCTGTGAAATGATGATGATAAAGTTCAAGTCAAAGAATACCTTGAAGTTTAAGTGTGATTATGTACTTTTATATAGAATTTAGGGTGGTGCATCACACTGAGTAAGTGCTCAGAAAATGTTAATGGCGTTTGTCTAGTACTTCAAATGCCCAGGATAAAGCACTGCCATTCAAAGCACCAGGTTACCAGGATGGTTGATGGCTGGCCTCAGTTGAGGCTGTCCCTGTGCCCCCAGCAGCCCACTGTCAGACACGTTTGATCTTTCTAGAACTTACAGGCTGCATGCTCTTGGCCCCTCAGGTCAGCCTTTTCTGGGACTCCAGTTGTGAGGAATGTGTAGCGCAGGTTCGGTGTGGGTCTGAGGACCTGAGACAGCTGTGGGCCGCACTTCAGCCTCACTGCTCCCTTGCAAGGGCACCTTCTCAGGTCTACCCCAAAGCAAATATAGACATTTATTTGAGGGGAAAAAGTGGACATGGTGTCTCTCTTGGGAATTCTAAAGCAATGTTTTACTCAATGTTCATTGCTCTTAGATACAAATAGTAACCAAATACCTGATCGCAAGAATTTATTCCAAAAAGGACCTTCAAAGTATGTCTTGGGGTTAATAGTCTATTGCCCAGGTCTTCCTAAGGTTGTACCTAGTTGCTGAATGAACAAAAGACATTCTTAGCAAAACAGTAGTTTTGGAGCTGGGGAGCATAGTGCTTTTCTAATTTTGAGGGGGAGGCGTGCTTGGTTGCTCATTCATCTGTTCTTTCATCCAGTCATTTGCAGATACTCAGTAAGCCCTCCGGTGGGCCAGGCTCTGTTCTGACATCTGGTAACAGAAACCAAGAGCAGGCCTCTCCACTCACAGCGCGCTCACGCGGGTTGGAGAAGCAGGCTCCGTGTGGGAAGGAGCTCTGGAAACTAGAGAAGCTCTCGTTTTGTTTTGGAGTGCCTGTGCTGGGCAAGCGGTGTGCTGGGTGCGCTGCTCTTCCGCAGGCCAGCCAGCTTGGAGGGAGGTGATCTGGCTGGGGATGGTGGCTGCGGGCAGCTGGTCTTATGGGTCCTCTACAGGGAGAAGGAAGACAAAGGGGCCTGTTTCTTTCTGTGCTTTATAATAATAAAGTATATGTCCTCTTTGAGTAGAATCACCAGCCAGTGTGCCAGGAGAACAAGTAGGGGTTTTACTCAGAAGTGAGACTTCACAGCCTTAAAAAGGCAAAGAAGGAAGGAATCAAAGGTCCAATCTGATCATCAGCTTATAAAACCCAGACTGTGTTCAGGAGGAGCCTGGTCTGGTACTTAAATAGTTGACTCTGTGTTGGCAGGCGGGTTCTTTCGCAGCACCTGGGAAGCTGACAGGAGGCCGAGAGTAAAGGGAAGAGCGGATAGCTGGTCCCTCATGCACCTTCAAGGTTGCTTGTTTTCCCATTACTTTTAAGGTTACAGTAATACCTGGTACAATAAGAATGCATATGTCCAAGCAAGTAGCTGCTTGACTAGAGGCAAAGTTGTGTAGGGAAGTCCCTGTGGGCGCTGGATCTTGGATGCTGAGCTGAGGAGTCTGAGCTTCATCTTGAAAGCTGTATGGAAGATGGGGAATGAGCAGGTGAACTGACCTGTTGAAACACGTGATTGAAGTGATCAGACTGTGCATTGGAAGGAATTCTAGGTGGGCTCAATGGCAAGAGGCCAGGACTGGGAATAGCAGGTGAGCTGGTGGGCTCATGTAAGAATCCTGGTGGGGCTTGGTGAGGGAAAGTGGGAGAGGCCTGGAGAGGCGGACCACACTTCGTTACCAAGGGCTGGGCTCTTAGTAAGAGGGAGCCCAGGGTGACTGGGCTGGGACATAGTACCTTTCACTGAGGTGAGCAGCTATGGCAAGGAGGAATGACTTCATTGACTCCACAGCTGAGCTGTGAGCCTTCTGGAGAGAGATGCCCACCAGAGCATTGGATCCACAGGAAGGGAAGAGAAGTCTGGAGGTAGAGATGAAATGTGGAGTTATTTTTACAGTAGTGGTCAGTGGTTGACTGGCCTCTTGAGGTTTACTGAATAGTGTTCAGGGTGAGAGTAATCTCTGTCCTTGTAACTGAATTTTTCTCTTTCATCCTTTCAGTTAGCCTAACAGGGGCTAATGAAGTGAGCAGACTCTTATTGGTATTATTTTGCCGACTTGGTGAGATCTGTTTGTGTTATTTTGAACCGAGATAGTCTAGATAGGAAGGCTCTGAACGTATTTAGTAGCTAGGATGTACAACTGATACATTTGATCATCCGCCACCCCCAGGACATCCACATATTCCAAATAAACTGTGTTCTTCCCAGAATTCCTCGGTACAAACCCTGACCCCCGTGGTGATGGTCTTTGGAGGCGGCATCTTGGAAAGGTAATGTGGTTTAGATAGGGTCATGAGGGTGGAGCCCCTGGGATGGAATTAGTGTCCTTTTTAAGAAGAGAGGATTGGGAGCTCGTATACACCCGTGGTGGATTCATGTCAATGTATGGCAAAACCAATACAGTATTGTAAAGTAAAATAAAGTGAAAATAAAATTAAAAAACAAAAAGACAAAGTGAGGTTTGGCTAACACAAAAAAACTAATAGCCTCTCTACTTAGAAAAAAGTCTTAAAATATGATTGTGATAATTGAAAAAGTGGCAAAAAAAAAAAAAAAAGAGTCTGCAGGGAACTCAGGGGCTCTGTGACAGACTGGAAGGGTGGGTGGGGAAGGAGGTTCAGGAGGCAGGGGACATGGCTATAACTATGCCTGATTCTTGTTGATGTATGACAGAAAACCACAAGATTCTGTAAAGCAATTATCCTTCAAATAAAAAATTTAAAAATAAAGAAGAAAAGAGAGTCTAGAAGACACTCTTCCCACCGCAGTGGGACTGGTCATCTGCCAGGAGAAGGGTTTCTCTGGGAACCGAGTCTGCAGGCACCTTGAGAACTGGTATTGAATGCTTGGAGAGCTACTGTTTCCATGTCTACCTGGGACAAGGCTTATCTGCCTCCTATTTTGAAGTTTCCACGTGGCCCAAACAGCTTCCTGGGCTGCTCTAGTGGCAAAGAACCTGCCTGCCAGTGCAGGAGACTCAAGAGATGTGGGTTCAAGCCCTGGATTGGAAAGATCCTCTGGAGTAGGAAATAGCAACCCAGGCCAATATTTTTGCCTGGAATATTCCATAGAGGAACCTGGCAGGCTACAGTCTATGGGGTCACAAAGAGCTGGACAAGACTTAGCAGATACACAGTATGGCCCTCAAGAGACTGTTAATTTGAATTTCATTTCATTTGTGTAATAAACATACATGTGCAAAGTAGGCCCCAGTGAAGACCTGGTAAAGGGCAGGCATGCTGTTTGATCTGTGTTTAGCTGTTACTTCTACTGTTGTGGGTTTAGGATACAGTCATTGGAATTATTATTGATCATCGTCAGTCTGATGATTGACATCATTCTGAAGGAGGTAGGCTGAAATTCTGATTATTTTGGATTCATGGAGTTACATATGACTATTTTCTTTATTTTTCTATTTTTCAGATTTTTTAAAAATAGCATGCTACCTAAAAAAAAAAAAACAGAACAAAAGAGTTGTTGGTGTTTTTTTCTGTTCTTTGTGCAAAACACGGTATAAGCGGTTTTGGCCACAATGCAGCATACCTCCTTACATCTGTGCTATGTCCATGGTAAAGCCAGTCTCTGTCTTTAAGAAGACTTGAAATTCTTATTTGCTGTAAATGTAGTTGTGGAGGAACATAACCAGGACTGAGTTCTGTGACCCAGGGCCAGAATGGGGCATCTTCCTCCCAATAGTAGGGAAGAACCCACTCCTTCCCGTCGGTTCCCTTTGTATGTTTCATAGGCACTGTGAAGCGTGATCTGAGAGGCATGGCACTTCAGTATCTAAATGTGTCTGATTGGTATGTACCAAATTAAATATCTATGTGTGTGTGTGTGTGTGTGTGTTAGTCACTCAGTTGTGTCCGACTCTTTGCGACCCCACGGACTGTAGCCCAACAGGCTCCTTTGTCCATGGGATTCTCCAGGCAGGAATACTGGAGTGGGTTGCCATTTCCTTCTCCAAAAAGGCTGATGAAAGTGTATAAAATCAAGATGATAGCCATACTTAGCAGCACAATCGCAATAAAGCATCACTGAGATCTGAGGAAGTATTATCTTCTTAGGAGTTCCTGCTTTGGACTGGGTTAGCTTGAGACAGTGAATCACCCCAGTGTCCTAAATCCATCAACCAGAACACAGATGCTCTATTTGTCATAAATATCTATTAAATCTTTTAAACTGACAGCTAGCCATGCCAAATTAAGAAGAATCTTGGCCCACATTTTCCTTCTCTCCTGTTTTAATCAAGGCTGCTCAAGGCTAGCCCCCAGCCGCCAGGCCTGTCTGCCTATATATGTGTGTAAATACACTATACTGATGGGTGTGTTTTGCTTTTTGTTTGTTTGTTTGTTTTTTCTTGTTTTCAGTTGTTTAGCAGAACTCAAGCCAGCAATGAGATCTTAAATATCCCTTTAGCATCAACCTCCTCACATTCCCGGAAAATTAAAGGGATTTTCCTTCCTACTGAGTCTATTGTTCAGCATTTTCTTTCTTTCCACATCGTCCTGTGTTGTCAAGGGCACCTGAAGTTCAAGCTTCCTTTCTCCCGTGGTGGGCTGCTATTGGGCTGAATTTCACATGTCGTTTTCCAGTTTGGAGGCAGTTAGCCAGTTGTTTAAAGGTGCCCATAACAGCAGTCTTTCTTAATCTTCAGATAAGCCGTGCACAATGTACTTATTACTCCAGACAAATTTACCCTTGAAAATTTTATAACTTTTTCTCACCTCTAGGAATCACATTTTCTGAAACTAGAAAGAATATGCCGGCCGATCTGGCAACTACAAACTTCCCAGTGAGCAGTGTTTTTGTGTGTATACATGACTACCATTTGTATATGAAATAGACACTTAAAGAAAACACTGCTCACAACTTCAAAAACAATCTAAAATCACGTCCATCTTTTTTTTTTTTTTTTTTTACCGGCTACCTGTGTATTCCTGGGGCTTCCCTGGTGGCTCAGTGGTAGAGAATCTGCCTGCAGTGTAAGAGGCCACGTGCAGCGCAGGAGACCTGGGTTCAATCCCTGGGTCAGGAGGATCCCCGGGAGAAGGGAATGGTAACCCACTCCAGTAACTTGCCTGGAGAATCCCACAGACAGAGGAGCCTGGTGGGCTATAGTCCATTGGGTTGCAAGAGTTGGACACTTACTGAGCAATGAAACCATCACACCATTCCTAGAAGATGAGTCTACATAGGGCAGTATGTCTAAACAGATGTTTACCCTGTCATTTGCTCATCCATATAGTAGCCACTTTCAGGGCTTTCCTGTACTGGAAGCTCATAATTTACCGACCTAATTACTGATCCTGCACAGATCCATGCTGTAATATGCACTCTCGTGTGCCTGCTCACACAGGTGACTGTAGGTCTTTTTGGAGTCAAATCCTTTTGGTAAACAGGTTGCTTAGGTTGTCTTTTTCTCTCCTTTTTTTTTTTTTTTTAATGTACTTTTCCCAGTTTGTGCTTGGATCTGTAGTTCTTTTCTTGGTTAGTAAAGAAAGGGTGGCATCAAGCAGAGCTCAGCTGGTATGAGGGATATTTAAACCATAAGCCAAAGCCGTAAAGAGCGGGAGTCAGGTGCAGAGGCCAGCCCCGCTGAGAGGTAACCCAGGAGGCGGCGCCTGTGAAGAAGTGCGCCAGGTTGTGTACACACCTGTGCAGACAGGTGGCCAGGGGCCAGTGAAGGATAGTCCGGTCACTGTGCTCCACAGGGACCTCTGCTCCCCTTGATCTGTGGCCCCTATGTATGTTAGCTTTCTTAGCTACTACATTAGTCAACAAAACTTGCATTAAAAAAAAATCTTTTATTTATTGGGCTGCATGGGGTCTTCATTGCGGCATGTCAGTGGGACCTAGAGAGCCCACGCTCCCTGACTAGGGATTGAACCTGGGCCTCCTGCATTGGGAGCATGGAGTCTTAGCCACTGGACCACCAGGGAACTCCCTAACACTTGAATTAAAAAAAAATTTTTTTAACCTTTTAAAATAGGAGCCTAAAGTTTTTAAAATAAAACCTTTAAGAACTTAGATTTCCCCTAGCTTCCATATGTGTATTTGATTTTTAAAATCTTGACCGTAGGACTTCCCATTTCTTCTTGTCAGCCTTCAGCCTTCTCATCCCGATGTGTGTTGTTCAGCCTGCTTGATGGTTCTGAGCTCTCGCGGGTCTTCTCACGTCAGCCACTCCTCTGAGCTGAGTGGCATTCATTCAGAATGAATCCTCGACTCATTCATTCCCCAGCTGTCCAGGGTTTTTGCGTCCTTTTCTGCCCCTGCTCTGTTCAGCCTTTCCTAGTCCTTCTCCTTGTAGTAACCAGGGGCGTGTCAGCGTTTGTAGGCAGCCAGAGGGCAGAGGGCTGGAGTCCGGGCCAAGATACAGAGGAAACTAATCTGCTTGTGACCTCAACCTCATCAACATCGTGCTGGGACCCAGAGCCCGCGTTCCACAGTACTGTTTGACTTTGGCTTGTCTCTACTGACTTGCAGTCGCGGGGTCCATAGTCCTGCCTCTTCAGGGAGGCGGACAGATGGAGGAGCCAGATGAGGATGTAGGAGACGGTCGGTACTTACACCTCCTTAAGGCTGGGCTTTGGATTGTCAGCTGTCACTGGGCTCTGCTGACAGTGATCTGGCCCCGAGACAAAGTGAGACTGACAAGACTTGAGTAAGGATCATGAGCAAAGAAGGCCTCTTAGAGGCTGGAGCCCAGGTGGGTGGGCTGGGGAGCTGGGTATTTTCCAGGTGGGTGAAAGTCCCGGTGGAGACCCTCTCCAGGCTTTAACGCAGGGCTTCTCAGACTTGAATGGATGCAGGAAGAGCCTGGAATCTTGTTAAGTCGCAGGTTCTGAGTCAGCAGGCCCAGGTGGGGCCTGGGATTCTGGCGTGCTCCGGCCAGCCCGGCACTGCTGGTGCTGTGGAGCAGGTTTGGAGGAGCAAGCCTCACATGAGGCAGGACCACGATGAAGGCTGCCGGATGGTCAACTGGGGGCTGAGCCTTGTGAAGGCCCGAGCAGGAGGGCACGTGGGTCCTGATTGAGAGACTGATGCCTGCTTCTTTACTGGGACTGCCCTGCGGGCCCTCCGCCCCGTCACTGCCAGTCTCTAACAGCCCCGAGCAGCTGTATGGGGATTGCCTTCCACCCTCAGGGTGGGAAAGGAGGTCATGGATGGTCTTCCAGGTAGAATCTGGTTAAGCTAAAGGGAGAGGCTTTTATTTTATACTATGTTTTAATTAAACTGATTTCCTCATTACTTGATTATGTTCCATAATTTTAACTACATAAAGAAGGCTCTAACTTCCTCCAATTAAGCCTGCCTTTTCTCACGGACCTTATCACTTTGAATTTATATGACTACAGTGTTTTAAAAAGTTACATATTGTTTGCCGTGGAATGTTACTTAGGAAACTTGCCTGACCCTCTGCTGGGTACTCCCTGGATGCATTTCAGACCCCACCCTGGAGCTTTGAGTTGGTTGGTTTGGTACGGGTCCTGGGAATCTGAATTTTTTACAGACCCTCAGTTCAGTTCAGTCGCTCAGTCGTGTCCAACTCTTTGCGACCCCATGAATCGCAGCACGGCCAGGCCTCCTTGTCCATCACCAACTCCCGGAGTTCACTCAGACTCGCGTCCATCGAGTCAGTGATGCCATCGAGCCATCTCATTCTCGGTCGTCCCCTTCTCCTCCTGCCCCCAATCCCTCCCAGCATCAAAATCTTTTCCAGTGAGTCAACTTCACATGAGGTGGCCAAAGTACTGGAGTTTCAGCTTTAGCAACATTGGGCAGGTTCTTGAAATTCCACTTTGGAGGAACATCAGTGGAAACCTGTCTGTCTGAGCCTGTGTTATCAGCCCTGTTTTCTTGGCCTCTCAGATACTTGCTGGTGAAGGGCTGGCTTTTGTCCCATTGGACCCACTTCAGGTTTTGTCTTGACACATGTTACAGGCTCTTTCTCATCTTGGATGGGACCAAATCAGAGTCCTTTGTCAGCGGTGTAAGAGTCAGTTCCGAAACTGTTATTTTTTGGAAGGTGTTACAGATACTGGTTATTAAAGGCTTTGGGACATTCTTGGAGATACTGGGATATGCATTGTGGGCCTCTACAGAGAGAGCAATGTCCTGAGGCTGACTTCTCCCACCTCTCCCCTGCTCGGGTGCAGACTCTGGAGATAATGTTAGCGTATTCCCTTCTTAAGTAAGTGCTGACCAGAAATGAATGGAGAAGGGTCCATCATCCTCCACAGAGTTTGGTTCTGACCCAGGCGAGCTGGCAGACTGAGGAGCTGGACTTTGCACATTATTGTGTCGATGTTAACCTCCGTTTCTACCAAACCAGGGTCTGTCTTACCTCCACTGCAGGGGCAGGGGCAGCTTATGAAACAAATGAAGTGGGAAATGGTCAGTGTGATGGGACTGGAGGCGTGTGGAAGGGGCTCTGTATCCAAAAGCTGGAGTTCACTTACTGTCATACCTAGAATTTTACCGCTCGAGGAATTTGGGTGAAACGGTTCTCTTCAAACATCCTATCCAACATGTAAGCATCCATAGAACAGGTACTACATTGATTACTTAGGCCTTAACAGGAAGTGAAGTGAATTGAAAGTCGCTCAGTCGTGTCTGACTCTTTGCAGCTCCTTGTAATTCTCCAGGCCAGAATACTGGATTGGGTAGCTGTGCCCTCCTCCAGCGGCTCTTCCTGACTCAGGGATCGAACCTGGGTCTCCCACATTGCAGGCAGATTCTTTACCAGCTGAACCACCAGGGAAGCCCTTAACAGGCATAGTTTCATAAAATGCCAGCGAAGATAAGGGTGTAAAGAGAGTGGACTCTGACGGGGTGAACTGTGGGCACTGTGTGGGCGGAGCAGGGCTGGCGCAGGGGCGACTGGAGGGGCGATGCAGGGCAGCTCAGGTGTCCGGGGGAGCCCAGGATACCTGGGAGGGCGCTGGGCAGAGGTCGTTCTCACTGGATTTGTGTATAATAGGGGCTTCGCTGTCTCTGCACGTGGCACCCTTCTTTCTGCCTAAGGGTGGCCATGTCACATGTTCCTGACCAGTTGTAATGAAAACCAGATGATCCAGGCAGGAAAGTGAAGATTAAACTCTGCGATCGAGCTTGAGATTTTGTTGCACACCCCCTCACTTTGCACCCCCCTCCTATCCCCCCCAAACCCCC
>SJYC01147329.1:0-98782 GCA_006408675.1 Madoqua kirkii
AGAAGTTCAGGAAACGATCCTCTGTACCTGCTTATCAGGAGAACTTGGCCAGCAGCAGAAAACTTCCTGCCCCACTCAGGGCCATTTGCCAGTCAGTTTTGAGGAGGGCTTGACTCTTCAGAGACCTCACGCCACCTGGAACATGCTTTAGGGTATAGTCTCTCTCTCTCATATCTGCAAACAATATTTACAGCTCCTGGCTGGCTAAAAGAAACTCTGAACCCAGCTCTTCTGGTGCCTGGCTGAAGCTTGTCTGAGTGGTTCGGATTTTCAGAACAGAGTGGAGATGGCGGCGAGAGTCTTTTTCCCACACTGCTTGACCAACATAAAAGTTACACGTGTTGTTACATCCCAGGGACCAGAACTGTGGTAACGATTACAAAGACTGACCTACTCCCCCACCCACAGCCATTTCCTGATGCTGCTACCCCGGGATCCCGTCCATATCCTCAGTTTGGGTATAGTGCCCCACATTTTAAGATTCACAAGATGGTCCTCCGTGTTCTTGGGCAGGAGCTCAAAAACACACAAAAATGAAGTTTTTCTTATCACAAATAAAATGCCTTGGTCTGCAAGGGATGATGGTTTACGGGTACCCAGGAAAGATGGGAACACAGCATGTGGATATGAGAACGCAATGAGAAGCCTCTCCCAGCTATGTGGCCTTGGGCAAGTCATTTCATTTGTTTGGGCAAGAGGAGGTGAGGGGTTGAATCCAGGCCTGAAATGCTTATTCTGGTTGAGTCCGTATGTTCATGTGGTCAGTCATTTATTTAATGTGAACTTAGTTGGCTACTCACAGAGCTTTACAGTCTTGGTGGGGAGATGGTGAAACAGTCTCTGTCTTCAGCGTGGCTGGCAGGGTGTGGAGGACAGGATGAATAGGCACGTGGGGCGTGTAAAAGGTCCTAACAGGTGCGGGCACCTGGTGGGCAGGGGCAAGTGAGGAGGTTGCCTCTCCCTGCCATCTCCACGCTGTTCTGAAAATCCGAACCTCTCAGACAAGCTTCAGAAGGGCTGAGTTCAGTGTTTCTTTTAGCCAGCCAGGAGCTGTAAATATTGTTTGCAGATATGAGAGAGAAAGACTATATATACCCTAAAGACGTTCCAGGTGGCGTCGGGTCTCTGAAGAGTCAAGCCCTCCACAAAACTGATGGGAAATGGCCCTCAGAGGGGCAGGAAGGTTTCTGCTCTCCAAGTGACCCTGGAGAGCTGGAGTGTGCAGACATGGGGTGCAGTCCCCAGGGAAGGCAGTGGGGATTTCTGCAGTGTTCCTTGTGTGCTGGGCATGGGGGGTCTTCACTGGCCCCCGGACCACGCTGAGTTCCTTGATCTGTTACAGGGCCCTGCAGCTTAGCCCCCTCTGTGTGGCCGTGGCCAGAGGGGCACCCCCCAGCAGCTGAGTGTAACTGAAGTGGGCAGCTCGTCCCCATGGTCTGGGTAGGCGTAAACATTGTTTTTATGTCTTGAACCCCATTTTTTGGCCTTTTATGAAGAAAAGTAAGGGCTATAGAAACATAAAGAAGCATGTGAGAATCTGCTTGCTCTTTACTTTTTTTTTTTTGGTGGGGAGGGGTTAATTTTTTTTTTTGTTTCTTGTAGAGAAGATAGATATTCAAAGAGAAAGGCAACAAATGGATCCCTTTTCAGCCTCGAATTATGTTATGGCGTCTGGGCCTGGGAGCTCTGTAACCACAGAGTTTGTTCCATACTCCAGAAAGAAGCTCGACCCTTCCATAAAACCACAGGAGCTTTCTAGATGGCCACACTGTTGCTTTCCTGGAGTGGTCAGATTCCCTGTCTGGAGGCTGGAGGAGAAACCTGTAGCTGGAGTTTCCTTTGCCTGAGACAGACAAGGGCAGCAGAAGAGGGCGGGGCATCTCTCAGGGAAATGGAATTCTCTCAGAGCACCAGGTTCCCACCCGGAGGTGGGCCTGTGTGCTCCTCCCTGTGGTCCACAGCGCTAGGAACAGTTGTAAGCATCAGTAAAACCCGCTTGTATATTTCCCTTTAAGCATGAATGGGCATCACAGGCCCTGCAGAGTGCAAGGCCTTGCACATGGTGGCGCTGTTGAGGCAGCAGGCCAGGCCAGCTCGGTGCCCTGTGCTCTGGCCCCTGGGACTGGCACTGCCCCCCGCTTAGTGCTTGCTGCCTTGGACAGAGCATCAGAATCACCTGGAGCCTGGTTAACCCACAGGGGCTGGGCCCCGCTCCCCGAGAGGCGGAGTCTCTAGGTCTGGGGTCGGCCGAGAGTTGGCTTTTCTGACGTATCCCCAGGCGATACCGGAGCCCCTGGTCTAAGGGCATGTCAAGAACCACTGCGACACCAGGCGTCCTTCCATTCCTAGAGGGTGTGTTGGGACAGGCGGACTGCGCCTGCCGGGTAGAGGCACCTAACGCTGGAGGCGGCTGTAACTCGAAGCAGTGGTTCATGGAGGGAGCCCTGGCCCTGTCCTCCTGCCCCGGGGCCTTCTCTCCTGGTCAGCTCCGCAGCAGACCAGGGACATGGCATTGGGGATGTCTAGGGGGGCATTCCTTACCTCCTCCTCTCTGATGTTGCAGAGAGCTTTCAAGACCATGCCACTCTCCTACAGGAGACCCTTCATGGGCTGCCCATTGGCTTAAGAGCAAGTCCAAACTCTGCTAAAGTGACCTCCATCTCCCTCTTGGGCTCTGGAATACTCCTTGTGCTTGTGAACTCACTAGGTTCTCTTGCTTCCTGGGCACCTCTTTTGCTGTTTGCGGTCAAGTCTTGCTTATCAGACCTCAGCTCAGCCGTCACCTGCTCTGGGGAGTGCCCTTTGACCTCTCTGAGATAAGCAGCTGCCTCTGCAGAGGCTCCACGTCATCTCCGATTTTCCTCACTTCAGCTCCTCTCGGCTGCATCAAGGTCCTGATTGCTGCCCACTTACTTCCCTGTCTCTGTGGCTTGTCAGCTCCCTGGGGGCAGGAGACCCGAGCCATGGCCATTCATGTGACTCTGGGCTTGGCATGGTGCCCAGGCATTGAAGACCTTCTAGATCATTCTGTGAGATAGCCCTGGCAGCAGAGGAAACCAAGACACAACTGGGTTACCTGGCTTACCCTCCCGCTGAGCTAAACACCAGGATTCTCACCCACTTCTCTGACCCCACCCCTTGGCTGGGTGACGTTGGTCAGGTTTTCTGCTCTGAGACCAAGGAGCCTTAGGCAGGGTCTGTGGGTCTTTACTGGGACTGTTCAAGGACTGGCGATTCCAAGGTAACAAAAAGGCCCTCTCCTGTTGTTTTTCAGGGAACCTAGGAAGCACGCTTGAGTTCACAGCTGGCCTGTGGTTTTTACATCTCATCAGGGACCAGTCTCTTCACACCCTTATCTTTGCTCCTCCCTGTTCAGGTAAGAGGTTGTTTCATTTTCAGGCTGCTTTTGGGAAAACTTGAGCCATGCCATGCACTCTGAGAACCACCTCATGCATTAAAAAGAAAACCCTTAAATATTTAAAGCCGCTCCCCTAAGAAAGGTATGAGTGGTCACCTGCCCCATTGAGTTAGCCGGTGACGATGATGACCGACCTGCCTGGCTTTCTCCTGGGCATTGCTGGCCACCCAGTACTCTTTGCTGAGCGCCCTTCTCCTCTCCATTTGAGTTGGTAGTTTAGAACTCTTTTTCCTCGTTTAGAACTCAGCCCACATTCTGCTTGATATTATAAACTGTCTGAAGGAGAGTGGGTATTCGGAGCACAGTCCTTTCCAGCGGACGCTTCGCCGCCTCCCCTCCCACAGCCCACAGCGTGAGCCTGTGGGCAGCTCTGCTTTGCTTGTTTGAGCACATCTTTTCCTTTAGTCTGTGAGTTCTTTTTGCTACCGTTTCCCTTGGTTCCTGGCATGGAACAGACTTCCGGTGAATGAGTGAGTGTTCATCTGAGAAGAAAAAATTGCGCTAGTAAACAAACCTGAGGCAGCAGCACCATCGAATGGCACTGTATTCCCGAGCCAGTGGACTGAGGTGTAGAGTGCCTTTTTGGAGTCATTACATGGCTGTTTGCTCACATTACCACGGGTAATTGAGAATTTGTCATAATATGTTAAGTCGGCAGGAATTTAGATTCTTAGCCCTGTTGAAAAGGATAAGAAGTCAGGAGTTTTTGTGTCAGTAAGGTGTTAGCTGACAGCCTGGGGCCCTGGGCCGCAGTCCCCTTGGCTGCGGGAAGAGACACCTGTCCTGCCCACCAGCCTCTGGGGGCCCTGGGCAGCCTCGGGACTCAACCTGTAACTGATTTTATGGGCAGTAATGGGCAAACCATAGCTTTGACCAATTTACAACTCAGAGGAAATAAAAATAGTGCTAAAGTACAGTTTATATAATTTTGATAAAAAGTTTTCAGTCCTGCATTTCCATGACCCCCTTAGTACGCTGGGACCTTTGAGAGACACTCCAATTGCCTGCAGGGGATTTTGCTTCATTCTCCTGGTTGGGAGCAGCAACTGCCCGGGCAGTGGTTCACCTGCATCGGGAGCCGTAATGGGGCCTGGGGTCTTTCTGGAACGGACCAGTGGCTGAGTTCAGAGACGCGAGGGCGGAGCCGGGGTTGGGGGCACAGAAATCTCACCAAAGACCCCTTTCACGCATGTCTCGAGTGCTGGCTCCTGTCTGCCTATCCTGCCGCTGCGTGAACACTACTCGTTGTCCAGTCTTTCCAGCTGCTTTGTTTGGGTGTGTGCAGCATGACACAAAGAGAATGAAGTTGTCTTCTGGTTCCTGTGTGTGCTTTCCACAGCCTAGGAGAGGTACGGGCCAACTAGTCCCATGCAGAAGGGCAGTCAGGACACCACGGTTTCTTCTACACGGCGCTGAGCACATCTGTATACAGCTGCCCGTGGGAGAGATCAGAGAAAGGTTCATCGCCAGGGTTCCTAGGGCTTGAATAGAGGGAGGGTTTCAGCTTTGCCCATCGATCGCTCGTCTCCATGGACTCCAGCTTGTCTGTCGTAACTTGAAAGATAAGTGAAGAAAACGATTACAGTTTAAAAGCCCGATGCTAAAGATAAAAGCTGAGTATTAGAGTGAGTGTTCGCTTTTTAGTAGGTTTTGGAGTTTGAGATATTATCAGCGGTTTGGTGCTGCACTGTGCCTGCAGAAGCTGAATGCAAGGTGGCGCGTGGTCCGGGCGTCATGCTGCCAAGCACAGGGGGCTGCTTATCCATTTACGGTAATAGCCACTCCCTGAGTTTCATGGCGGTCTCTGGTTCTCAGAGTGCCCCCTGTTTTCCGGTAACAATTCTAATTCGGCTAGAAAAACAAGTAAGGCAGCTCAAGTCATCAGGCTACTGAGCTGGTCCCCTTCCACACACTGGTGTGGGTTCAGGCATGCGTCACAGAGCTCTCTCATTGAATCTTTTTTGGGGGAGGGGGGAGCTGCTGTGTCGCATGTGGGATCCTAGTTCCCCAGCCAGGGATTGATCCCGACCGCCCTGCAGTGTAATCGAGGGTGTGAACCACTGGACCACCAGAGAAATCCCTCTCACTGAATCTTGACAACTCCACATCATTGTAATTTGAAAGTCCAAGAAGTAGTGATCGAGTTCCTGAGTTTCCTTAGAGCGTCTGGACTTTATGTTTCTATCAATTCAGTGTTTACTCCTGGTCAAGTTTTGCTGAGGACTGCTCGTGCCCCAGTGGCACCCCACTCCAGTACTCTTGCCTGGAAAATCCCACGGATGGAGGAGCCTGGTGGGCTGCAGTCCATGGGGTCGCTAAGGGTCAGGCACGACTGAACAACTTTACATTCCCTTTTCACTTTCCTGCATTGGAGAAGGAAATGGCAACCCACTCCAGTGTTCTTGCCTGGAATATCCCAGGAATGGGGGGAGCCTGGTGGGCTGCCGTCTATGGGGTCGCACAGAGTCAGACACGACTGAAGCGACTTAGCAGCAGCAGCAGCAGCTTGTGCCCCAGCAGGGGTAGAAATTGTGTATCGGGACACGTGCGTGCATGTGTGTTTAATGTAGCTGTTTTGGAGCTTGTCCTTGATCCAAAGACACTGTCCAGAGTGGGCCCCTTGTATCCAGAGCAGACATTTCGGAGCAGTCAGAGCAAAGGCAACTAGGGGACACAGCACCTGATCTGCTGGCCCCGGACTCCACCGTTGTTAACCATGACCAGTGAGCTCCTTTGCTGCTGAAGGAAGTGTGAACCCAGACAGCGGCTGTTGACAGGCCCGCTCACACAACGGCACATCCTCCCTTGGGTGTCTGATGTTTCCAGGTGAAGCCTTTAGCTTCAGGTGAGCCTTTACCTTATATTTTTCTTAAGAAGCAAAAATCTCTAAGATTAAGTTTCATTATAAATCTATAGCCAAGTTTTGACATCTCTGGGCAAGAGCTGGCTTTTTTCCCCACTTGTAGTACATAACCGATGCATAATTTGGGAACCACTTTTTACTCTGATCAGGGCACTTGTCAGCTGTGAGTTGGTGGCCCATTTTATCTACCGTGGAACTTCTGTTACTGATGTGAAAGGAAACTTATCAATACACGTTTCCCAGGAAAGGTTGGTTTTAAAAGGGCTGGAGATATTTTGATCACTCTCATGTCCTCCTCAGTTGTGAAATGACTGTTTTCTATTTCTTAGAGACTTTTTACAACGATGGATCTGAGTTGGAAGGAGGCCTTACCATCAGTTCAGTTCAGTTAGTCCAGTCTGACTTTTTGCGACTCCATGGATTGTGGCACACCAGGCTTCCCTGTCCATCTCCAACTCCCGAAGCTTGCTCAAACTCATGTCCTTTGAATCAGTGATGCCATCCAACCATCTCATCCTTGGTCGTCCCCTTCTCCTCTCGCCTTCAGTCTTTCCCAGCATCAGGGTCTTTACTAGTGAGTCAGTTCTTTGCATAACGTGGCCAAAGTATTGGAGTTTCAGCCTCAACATCGGTCTTTCCAATGAACACCCAGGACTGGTCTCCTTTAGGATGGACTG
Organism: Madoqua kirkii; assembly: GCA_006408675.1. Lineage (NCBI taxonomy): Eukaryota > Metazoa > Chordata > Mammalia > Artiodactyla > Bovidae > Madoqua > Madoqua kirkii. The sequence goes on from SJYC01147329.1 coordinate 6,959, forward strand.
GTTGGATCTCCTTGCAGTCCAAGGGACTCGCAAGAGTCTTCTCCAACTCTACAGTTCAAAAGTATCAATTCTTTGGCGCTCAGCTTTCTTCACAGTCCAACTCTCACATCCATACATGACTATTGGAAAATTATAGCCTTAACTAGACGGACCTTTGTTGGTAAAGTAATGTCTGTGCTTTTTAATATGCTAAGTTGGTCATAGCTTTTCTTCCAAGGAGCGAGCATCTTTTAATTTCATGGCTGCAGTCACTATCTGCAGTGATTTTGGAGGCCCCCAAAATAAAGTCCTTCACTGTTTCCATTGTTTCCCCATCTATTTGCTATGAAGTGATGGGACCAGATGCCATCATCTTAGTTTTCTGAATGTTGAGTTTTAAGCCAGCTTTTTCATTCTCCTCTTTCACTTTCAACAAGAGGCTGTTTAGTTCTTCACTTTCTGTCATAAGGGTGGTGTCCTCTGCATATCTGAGGTTATTGATATTTCTCCTGGCAATCTTGATTCCAGCTTGTGCTCATCCAGCCTGGCATTTCTCATGATGTACTCTGCATTTAAGTTAAATAAGCAGAGTGACAATATACAGCCTTGACAGACTCCTTTTCCTATTTGGAACCAGTCTGTTGTTCCATGTCCTCGACCTGCATACAGATTTCTCAGGAGGTAGGTCAGATGGTCTGGTATTCCCATCTCTTTCAGAAATTTTCCAGAGTTTGTTGTGATCCACACAGGCAAAGGCTTTGGTATAGTCAATAAAGCAGAAGTAGATGTTTTCCTGGAACTCTCTTGCTTTCTTGATGATCCAATGGATGTTGGCAACTTGATCTCTGGTTCCTCTGCCTTCTCTAAATCCAGCTTGAATATCTGGAAATTCATGGTTCATGTACTGTTGAGGCCTGGCTTGGAGAATTTTGAGCATTACTTTGCTAGTGTGTGAGATGAGTACAATTGTGTGGTAGTTTGAGCATTCTTTGGCATTGCCTTTCTTTGGGATTGGAATGAAAACTGACCTTTTCCAAAGTTCCAAAGAATAGCAAGGAGAGATAAGAAAGCTTTCCTCAGTGATCAGTGCAAAGAAACAGAGGAAAACAATAGAATGAGAGAGACTAGAGATCTCTTCGAGAAAATTAGAGATACCAAGAGAACATTTCATGCAAAGATGGGCACAATGAAGGGCAGAGATGGTATGGGCCTAACAGAAGCAGAAGATATTAAGAAGAGGTGGCAAGAATACACAGAACTGTACAAAAAAGATCTTCACAATCCAGATAATCATGATGCAATGATCACTCACCTGGAGCCAGATGTCCTGGGATGCAAAGTCAAGTGGGCCTTAGGAAACATCACCACAAACGAAGCTTTCACATAACTGGGTAATGAAAGTAACTTTTCCAGATAGGCAAAAGAGAGTGAAGCAGTTCTCAGCATTTTAAGTGATTCTTCTCTGCAGCAGCCCCCCGACTTTTTTGGCCCCAGGGGCCAGTTTCGCAGAGCACAGTTTTTCCGTGGACTAGGGGCTGGGGTGGGGTGGGTTTCAGGATGATTCAGGCACATGACGTTTACTGTGCACTTTGTTCCTCTTATTACGTCAGCTCCATCGCAGATCATCAGGCATTGGACCCTGGAGGTTAGGGACCCCTGCTCCAGAGCCTTTTTCGATGGAGCGGTTTCTGAGGCTTTCGGAATTCTCTTCTCTCAGGTTCCTTCTTCAAAGCTAAAGGAGGCCTTGGTTGGCTCCCTTTACACCAGAGACGTGGCGCTGCTCTTTCCTCTCCTTTATTTCCTGGTGGGCAAGCCCTGCTGCTCACCTCGCCTGTGTTTCGTCTGCCTGCCTGGGGTTGCTGCAGAGAAGTGCTGCTGCCCTTACGGCTACAATCTGAAAAAGAAAACAAACAGCCGCAGCGCCACGAGTCCCAGCAGGCTGGTGGAAACCGTTCTCATCCTCCTTGTTCCTGGGTTCAAAGTGCACTTCGCATTTTATGGGGGCGATCGGCCCTCCCACAGCGCTTGTTTGCGTGGGCCTGCCTTTGAGCCTGGTGGACAATTAACTGTACTGACCTCCTCTCACTCTAACCTGTCTGGCCAGGTTGCCCTTCCTGCTCTAGTGAGAAGCAGCTGCTGCCCCTTTAGTGGAGCACCAGGCAGGGGTGGGGAAGCATTTGATCCTCTTCAAAGGGGGTGTCTCTGAAGCATGAAGATTGAACTGATTGTGACCCCACCGGCCAGGGGAAGCAGAAGCGCCCTCTGGAGAACTGGCTGGGAGGAGGAAGCCGTCAATTACTAATCCTGTTGGCCGGTGGGGTCTTCAGGGTCTCATATCCGTTTGAAAGAGAATCAGGGTTGAAGGTAATAAAATAGGCCTTAAATTAGAGGAGCAGGGGGTCATTTTTATCTAATTTTGTGGTTGTTACTGAGGGATAAAAGGCAGAGGAGATAATTTCATTAGCCCCTTTGAGATCTTTATCACGGGGCAATGGCACTTGGGGATGGAGTTGAGCCTCACAGGGGCTGGCCAGTTCCCTCCTGGGAAACACAGAGCCCGATTTCCATAGCACCGGGAGCCTTGGAGAAGCCATTTAGGGCACCGTGGTCAGGAACAGTGTTTCCTGCTGCAAGTGAGTGTTAGTAACTTCAGCTGACACAGGGCCCAGTGGACCACTTGACCCCATCGCTGAGGCATGTGGTATTCACACTGAAAATACAGACATCTGCCCAACAAGGGAGCTTGTTCAGAGCTGGGATTGTGTCTTTAACTCTGAGGACGGCTTGTCAGTTATCTGCTGTCGAGGTCCCTGCTTCAGAGCATGACAGTGCTGGAGTTCCCATGAGCAGAGCAGTGTTCGGGTGCTGGGGGGTGAGCAGCACAGCAAGGCCGTACCTTCTATTTGATGGGCCCTAGAGGCTGAAGCTCCAGTACTTTGGCCAGCTGATGTGAGCAGCCAACTCACTGGAAAAGACCCTGATGCTGGGAAGCATTGAGGAGAAGGGGACAGAGGACAAGATGGTTGGATAGCATCACTGACTCGATGGACATAAACTTGGGCAAACTCCTTGAGATGGTGAGGGGCAGGGAGGCCTGGCATGCTGCAGTCCATGGGGGTGCAAAGAGCTGGACATGACTGAGTGACTGAACAGCAGCAAATTCTGTTCTGGTGTTGTTGCATTTCTCCTGCTTCATAAAGGCCTTGCTGGGCAGGCATGGATTTCTGTCCACGTTTCTAGAGACAGGAGCGAGGCAGGGAGGGGATGTGGATTTACCTCCCTCGCTGGCAGGGAAATGCAGGAACTGGGATTCTTGCCCTGGACCTCAGACGTTCAGATTAAGTCCTCCCTGATGGTAATGAGAAGAAACAGAGGGAAGAGGAGGAGGGGATGAATTATGCCTCTTTGATTGCAGCAGAGGGGAGAGAAAAGTGTGATGATCAATAGATAGTTCTCTGCACCAGCCACCAGCAGGCACCGTTCCCCCGGGGCAGCCTGGCTTCTTTCTGAGGGTGAGCACAGGTGGACAGGGCAGAGGGGCTGGAGGGGGTGGGATAGGAAGGCTGTTTGTATCAAACAGTCCTAAGTAAAGTGTCCAGTAACATATGGGGGCCCTGTGCACGTGATCAGGGAGGCCACGGCACCCGCTGTCAGCATCACTGACTCGGGCTAATTTATTTCTGGGGCACAGCCTTTTCTGAGGGCTTCCCAGGTAGCTCAGCTGGCAGAGAATCTGCCTGCAATGCAGGGCACCCTGGTTTGATTCCTGGGTTGGGAAGTTCCCCTGGAGAAGTGATAGGCTACCCACTCCAGTGTTCTTGGACTTCCCTAGTGGCTCAGACGGTAAAGAATCCTCCTGCAATGTGGGAAACCTAGGTTCTATCCTTGGGTTGGGACGATCCCCTGGAGAAGGGAACGGTCAACTCACTCCAATATTCTAGCCTGGAGAATTCCATGGACAGAAGAGCCTGGTGGACTACAGTCCACAGGGCTGTAAAGCGTCAGGCAGGACTGAGCGACTGAGCACACACAGCAGCCACGTGCATCTTTATTTACACTCTTACTATCTTCCATCTGTTCACTTTCTGGTCTCTGGCTTCCCCTTCTCTCCTGTAGACATTTCTGCTTAGTTTTGAACTTAGCTTGGAATAAAAAGAAAACTTCTATTAAGATGTGCTAATAAAAACCTTACCACTAGTAAGCACCTTTAACCACACTGCTTCAGATTGTTTAATTGCTGTGAAAATCTATCCCCCCATTGATTGAAGAGCTGATGTTTGCAAGTTGATTGTGGAGAGTGTAGATGCCTCCCTTTGTGGATGTGGTGCCCTTGGGAACTCCAGCCAGTGTGTTCCTGAAATGTTATCTGAGGGGAATTCAGGGCGTGGGGGTGGGGTGGAGACTGAAGGTTTTCACTGATTTCCCTAATGCTTCTCCGTATCCTATGCAGATTATCTTTGCGCTGCAGTCTCTGGAGGCAGGAGCCCCCTTTCTTTGGCCATGTACTCTTCCTTTCTTTTGTTACTGTGGCTAATCAGAAGTTGGCCAGACTTTAGTGTCTCTTAAATCCTTTCTCTCTGGCCGTGTCCAGGAAGTTGACGTGCAGTGTCAGAAATGATACGAGTTGATGAAGAAGAAATAAACAGACCCAGGCAACACGTGAAGAAGCCTTGGCTGCCCTGCTCCTGTTTTTCTATCGTTCTGATCTCAAGGAACCAGATTTCCTCCACGTAGAAGGGACGCAGCCCTGATCGCCCTTGTGCCAAGGAGCCTGAGCTGTGTCTGCCGTGGGTCTTCTAGATTAGGGCTGCACTCAGGCTCCTAAACTCTGGGATGAAAATGCGTCTTTTATGCTTGGCAGAGTGCAGAGAAGTCACACATCTGCAGCCTGAGCTATATGAATATGGGGTAAAAATAGCATCTGTTCGGGGAAGCAGAACATTCCAGAATGCTTCGGTCCCCTGTTGGCACCAAAGGAGAGAGTGGAGAATAGGAGAGCAGAGAGGGACTTGAAAGAGCTTCTTGTTCAAGCCTTTTAATTTCAGCTCAAGACACTGAAAGACTTGGCTAAACCTCTGTCCCTGCGTGTCTGGTTTGGACAGCTTCGTATCTCTGGTCCCCAGCATGTGTTAGGTGCTTCACGGGCACTTGAGTGAATGATACACGTGAAGCTATGACTCCCAACTCCCAGTCTAGTGCTCCTTGAGATACTTTATAGGCTGAAGAGTCTGTAAAAAATGGTGTCGAGTAGCTTGTACGTAGCTAAGACTTCCTTGAGATTACATGCAGATTAGAAAAGTGAGACGCAGCGAGATTACACTGATTCCTTACAATCGGCAGTGCAGCGGCGGGGAAGACAGGCTTTCTCAGGCTCAGGGGTGGCTGGGAGGCAGGATGCCACGTGGTCGCCTGAGTGAGGGGTGCCCGGTGGAGGGGGTGGCCCCAACTGCTCTGCCTCCCTGGCAGAGTCGGAACAGTGGTGGAAGTTGGGCTTGAAATCAGCCCTCTACCCAAGAACAGTACTTGATGGCCCGGTTGCCTCCTTTTGTGGTTGTGTGTCTATCTGTCTGTATACATGGCACTGTGGGTGTGAGTGGAAGGTCCAGCTACTCTGAGCGCTGCAACTGCAGGAGAAGCACTTAGTCTTCCACACTGATAGATGCCGTTGGCCAGTAAATCAGGCTCTCCACCACTCCCAGCCTTACTTTGAAAATTGCAGCCTTGCTCTCAGGGGCCCCAGCCAAGTAAAGCAAATTGAGCAGTGTCACGTGCCTAACGGTGGCAAGCATGCAGCTACTTTCGGGCGTGTAATTGAAAGCATCATGATTCATTTATCTCCCTTGTTTAACGTCCCAGTTAAGTCACAGAGTTACCATTGCAAGGGAATCTTAAAATTTAGAATAGTTTGTTGTTGATCAGTCACTAAGTCAGGTCCAACTCTGCAATCCCGCGGGCTGTAGCATGCTGGGCTCCCCTGTCCTTCACCATCTCCCAGAGTTTGCTCAGACTCGTCCATTGAATTGGTGATGCTGTCTAACCATCTCTCCTGCCACCACCGTCTCCTCCTGCCCTCAGTCTTTACCAGGATCAGGATCTTTTCCAGGGTCTCTTCGCATCTGTTGGCCAAAGTATTGGAGCTTCAGCATCAGTCCTTGCAAAGAATATTCAGTGTTGGTTTCCTTTAGGATTGACTGGTTTAATCTCCTTGCTGTCCAAGGGACTCTCAAGAGTCTTCTCCAACACCACAGTTCAAAAGCATCAGTTCTTCAACACTCAGCCTTCTTTATGGTCCAACCCTCACTTCCATACATGACTACTGGAAAAACCAGAGCTTTGGCTCTATGCACCTTTGTTGGCCAAGTGATGTCTCTGCTTTTTAATATGCTGTCTACCTTTGTCACAGCTTTCCTTCCAAGGAGCAAGTGTCTTTTAATTTCATGGCTGCAGTCACCATCCGCAGTGTGTTGGTTAATAGGGAATTAACTGAAGATAAAAAGCTGCCAAAGGGAATTTTTAAGGTCAAGATATTTTGTTTGAATTCACAGACACTGGAGGGATGCTATTGTTTACTGCTGGGTAAGTGTCCTCCACACCTTCTGACACAGCCTCCCGGTTTCGCTAGGTGTGTTTACATCTTTTTAAACTGCCTTCTTAGCTTTGTCGTGTGACTTCGATACCAGGGGCAAGTGTGCTTCCTCTGAAACCCTTGGCACCTGACCAGTTCCATGTGGAATTTCTTTGCTGCCTCAGCGGGAGAGAGCACGGCTCCCTCTGAAAACCTGTTTCACCCAAAAGTTCCTTCACAGGCTCATGAGACGGGTATGAATGCTGGCTTCATGTGGCACCTCTTTGCTTCTGTTTAGGGAATGGGCTGCAGACATCCAGTCTCCTGGCGGGTCAGAAGACAAGCTGTAGTCTAACCCTGATTGATGACCACAGGAAGAATCTGCTGAGTTATCAGCTTCTGCTCTGTCTTTTAGATCACAGGGCTTATTGATCTAAAGCTGGCCCGTGTTCTGCAGGCCAGAGGTGGGTCTGACCGGGTCTCCATAGCAGCAGGAAAAATGATGACCACTGGATAAGTTGTGTGGTCTTGAGTGGAAAGAGCAAATAATCTTGCACAGTGGCATCAGCCTGTGCTTTTGTTTTGGTGAAAGGCTTGAGGAAGTGATCTTGTGATAGTGCTGGCAGGATCTGGTGTCTGCACTTTCCGTGGAGGCCGTTCCTTGGCACTGGTACGGTTCTTTGTGATCTTGTTCTGAGCTGTCCAATGTTAGCGTAGCGCTTTGGCAGCGAACAGTAAATATTACACTCGAACCTGAAACATCCTATGTGAAAAGCCATGCAAATTAAAAACAAATTCAATTTTTAAGAACACATATATGTTGATAAAAACAGTGTGTTTGGGACATCTGGTTTCTTGAATTCAGTTACATGTGGGGAAGCTTGATTATCTTCTGCAGATTTCTTAAAAGTACACAGAAGAGCGAGATGAGAGTGCATGACTTCCTGGCTCTGAGCCTTGAGCTTTTATAAAGGGTAATTTAGAAAGCAAACCTTTTTGTAGAAAGGTGTTTTGATATTGCCTATTGGTGAAGGCATACTTTTTGTTTATTTATTATTTTATTGCATGTGACATTGTTTCAATTCAGTAGTTCTTTTTATCTTTCTTTTTTCCTTTTTCTTAGTAAGCAGTCTATGGGGATCTGTAACCACAATGACAAGAAAAGGACGAATGGAAGTTTATACAGTAGCATTCATGTGTACAAAATTAAATGCTGAAATGTGATGGAATTCTGGATTCATAGGGTTCCAAATTGCTGTAAAAATTTTAAGTTATAAGATTGATTCATATTTGCGATTTTCTTATTGTAAAATGAAACCATAGTATATATACATTCATAGTCACTCCCCAACTAGGTATAAATCATGTTAAGTGCAGTTTAATAGGGAGTAAGGGTGTAAGAATCAAAGTTTGTAGTTCTTTTGCAAGCATCTTGCTTCTGATGTTGTAACACGAATCAAATGTGTCTTTCATGGGCTCTTCTCTCTTTCTTCCATGTGTGTTGTTGTCCAGTCTCCCAGTCATGTCTGACCCTTTGCGGCCCCATGGACTGCAGCATGCCAGGCCTCCCTGTCCCTCACCATCTCCCGGAGTTTGCCCAAGTTTATTATGTTCATTGCATGGGTGATGCCAGCCGGCCATCTCATCCTCTGATGCCCTCTTCCATGTATACCTCTGTATTTTCTATAGGTTATTTCCTCTTCTGCCTTGCTGTCTCCTCATTGCCAAGATTAAATCCCTCATCATCACTGCAGTTTCATTAGCCCCTGACACAACTGAAGTGACTTAGCAGCAGCAGCAGCAGCAGCATGAGGTCTCAACCATAGGGTCTTCACGAGAGGACCGGGTTCTTCATGAAGTTGGGCTGGATTCCAGGGATGCCTGGGTCCATGTCTTTGGGTCCTTTCTGGATCCTGGTTGTACCTAGCAAGCAGTCTGGCTCACCTTGAATCACAAGGGCATGCATTTTCTGTAGCCTAAACATGTTAATGATTAAACACACAGGATTAGATATTGTTTGGTGAGTGTGCAGCCCATTTGAGGATTTTTACCAGTTAACAAGCACGAGAGAACTATATATCAGACTCTTTGGAGGAATGAGTGCTTGGGAGACAGCCCTTCTGAGCCCCGGGTTGCCCCAGGAGGAATGGGGCTCTGTGTTTGGACAGGACCTGTGGTGAGGCGGGATCAGCCTTGAGTCAGGCAGGCCTGGGCTCCAGGACCCACCTCCCACTTCCAGGATCCATGACCCCAGGCAAGTTACCGATCTCTTCAGGCCTTAGTTTCCTTATCTGTGAAACGGAGATACTCATATGCTCACTGGGTAGAATTGTTATAATAATAAAGGAGGTAGCTTTCTGTAGGCAGATCTGGAACCCAGTAAGCAGTGGTTATCACCACTGTTGCTAAAACAACAGGAACAAGTTTTACTTTAAGGGAATCCAAGAACTCTGGAAGTTTCTCCCAGATTGTTGGCCTCCTGTGTTGGTGCCCCAAACACTCGTTTAGCTGGCGTTTTAAGGCCCTTTCCACTCACCTCTGAGTTTCCTGGTGCTCCTTGTCTTGCTTGTTCAGCTTCTGTAAACTGGCCTCTCCCAGGGCCTCCTTTGCTTTAAGGATCAAAGGAGTTCTAGAGAATTTTGACATGAGGTGAAATTAATGGTCATTTAAAAGCTGGATTCATCCTGTGGTCGGATTTGTTATTGGGTGTGTGTTCCTTGGGTGTGAGGCCCTTGCTCAGCGGCAATGTGTGGGACAGCTAAGGGTCTCCCTGAAGGAGGGGAAGTCTTCATTGGAAACGGTTGCAGCATGCAAAGTTTATAAAAAGTGTTTATGTTTGTCCTGGGAGAAGGGTAACACATCACAGGCCATTAACAGGCCTGGCTCACACTGCAGTGAGCACCAACCAGCAATGTAATTTATTTCACTGAGGGAATTGTGGTTTCTCGTGCCCTGGATAGGTGTCACTGAAACCTTGTTTCAAGAGGAAAATAGCAATTAATGTTAGAAATAAGAACTACTAGCCTTACAAATTTGTGGTGGAAGAGACTCAATAAAAATGACTATCAGAAGTTCCCCAAAGGTGAACATCAGCGTTTATAAATAGTGTTTTCTCCCTGGTAAGCTGACAGCTCTTGCTTTGTAAGTGTAAACCAGAGTAGTGGGACTGCCCCAAACCGAGCAGGGCACGTGCGATGTTCCTGCAGGGAAGAACGTAGGTGCAGGCTGCGGGCCGAGCAGGGCACGTGCGAATGTTCCTGCAGGGAAGAAAGTCGGTGCAGGCTGCGGGCCGAGCAGGGCACGTGCGAATGTTCCTGCAGGGAAGAAAGTCGGTGCAGGCTGCGGGCCGAGCAGGGCACGTGCGAATGTTCCTGCAGGGAAGAAAGTCGGTGCAGGCTGCGGGCCGAGCAGGGCACGTGCGAATGTTCCTGCAGGGAAGAAAGTCGGTGCAGGCTGCGGGCCGAGCAGGGCACGTGCGAATGTTCCTGCAGGGAAGAAAGTCGGTGCAGGCTGCGGGCCGAGCAGGGCACGTGCGAATGTTCCTGCAGGGAAGAAAGTCGGTGCAGGCTGCGGGCCGAGCAGGGCACGTGCGAATGTTCCTGCAGGGAAGAAAGTCGGTGCAGGCTGCGGGCCGAGCAGGGCACGTGCGAATGTTCCTGCAGGGAAGAAAGTCGGTGCAGGCTGCGGGCCGAGCAGGGCACGTGCGAATGTTCCTGCAGGGAAGAAAGTCGGTGCAGGCTGCGGGCCGAGCAGGGCACGTGCGAATGTTCCTGCAGGGAAGAAAGTCGGTGCAGGCTGCGGGCCGAGCAGGGCACGTGCGAATGTTCCTGCAGGGAAGAAAGTCGGTGCAGGCTGCGGGCCGAGCAGGGCACGTGCGAATGTTCCTGCAGGGAAGAAAGTCGGTGCAGGCTGCGGGCCGAGCAGGGCACGTGCGAATGTTCCTGCAGGGAAGAAAGTCGGTGCAGGCTGCGGGCCGAGCAGGGCACGTGCGAATGTTCCTGCAGGGAAGAAAGTCGGTGCAGGCTGCGGGCCGAGCAGGGCACGTGCGAATGTTCCTGCAGGGAAGAAAGTCGGTGCAGGCTGCGGGCCGAGCAGGGCACGTGCGAATGTTCCTGCAGGGAAGAAAGTCGGTGCAGGCTGCGGGCCGAGCAGGGCACGTGCGAATGTTCCTGCAGGGAAGAAAGTCGGTGCAGGCTGCGGGCCGAGCAGGGCACGTGCGAATGTTCCTGCAGGGAAGAAAGTCGGTGCAGGCTGCGGGCCGAGCAGGGCACGTGCGAATGTTCCTGCAGGGAAGAAAGTCGGTGCAGGCTGCGGGCCGAGCAGGGCATGTGCGAATGTTCCTGCAGGGAAGAAAGTCGGTGCAGGCTGCGGGCCGAGCAGGCAGGCATCTGTGTTGGCTTAGGGACAGGTGGCAGAGGACCGGCTGTGTTTGGTCAGATTAGGCCATGTCTGTGTCACTGCTGCTATTGTTCCCCTGCTGGGAGATGACAGATGGGAGAGGCCGTCCTGAAAGAGCGGCTGTTAATCTATAACTCGGGGTTTGCTTGTACCCATGCATAAACATTTCAGCTCATTATTTTCAGAAACAAAAGACCAGAGCATATGGGAGCCCTTTGGTTCCAATTCATTTAAAGTTTGTTTTTTTGGTTTGTCTGTCTGTAGTATTGCTGATGTAACTGGGTCATCTAAATTAAAAGTGACTCTTAAAAATTAAGTGAAAAAATGATTTCAAGATGAGAACTATGATTTTCCGACTTTGAACTCTTTCCTTAAATTGACACTTTGCAGTGGAGCGTGGCATCTGTGCATTTAGCTCATAGAAATTCAGCTTCCCATGCGCAGTGCAAAAATAGGGGGGAGAGAAGTGACGATGAAAATGCCACAGAGCTGCTAACAGTGGGCTCTGTTAGAGGAGGTTCTTTAGCGCAGGGGTCCCCAGCCTCCGGGATCTAAGGCCTGCCATCTGAGGTGGAGCTGATTTAATAACAATAGAGATGAGCTGCACAAAAAATGCAGGGCACTGAGTCATCCCCAGGCCATCACCCCTGCCCACCGCCAGTCCATGGAAAAATGGTCTTTCACGAAACTGGTCCCTGGTGCTGAAAAGATTGGGGATTGCTGCTTTATAGATAGCAGGATTTCTCAGCCTTGCCAGCTCGGGCACCTTTGTGCTAAATCATTTCTTGGCTATGAGGCTGTCCGGTGTGTTGCAGGCTGTTTAGCACCATCCCCGGTCTCTGCCGACTAGAGGCTATCAGAACTCACTTCCCCCAGTTGTAAAGATCCAAACCATCTCCAGACATGGCCCCTTGTCCTCTATGAGCCGGGGGCAGGAAGCGGGCAAAGGCAAGATCCTTTTGGCTGACAGCCGATGCCTTGGGGTGAGAGTGTTAGAGAGTGTTAGAGAGTGTTTTCCCTGTGTTGTTACCGGAATGATCTGGGCTGATGCATCATCTTGCCTTATTGGGTATGATTGGGTTAAAAGAAAATAAAAAGTGAGGCCTAATGAGTGTAAATTGCAAAGGGTAACTTGGAGAAACTGAGTTTACAGCATTAGGGATTACGTCTCAAGGGAGAGCAACCTCAGTGAAATCTAGAAGTTTCTGAAGGCTAAAACCGTATAAAGAAAAGCGATTGGTCCTTTTACAGAAATCCTTGCCTTGTCAGTTCAGAACTGACACTATTTCTTGGTAATAGTGGGGGCTCGTGGCCAATTTCTAACCCCAAGTCTGTTGATTGCATCTGGATAATGTCACTGGGCTGTTTCCCTGCTGTTTTTGACCAATTTTCTGAAAAGCAGTCATTCTGGTTCCTTTTTCTCAGGCTCAACATCCCCAAACAGGCACTTCTGAAAGCACATGTTCAAGGCTCAGTGCCAACCACCTTTGTCAGAATCTTTGAATTATTTTTTTATACAAGTTCTGCCTTGTTGGTGGGAACACTGCTATTCAAGTCCTGAGCTGGCATGTAAGGGGTCTGCCCCGTGCAGAATGGAAGGTGCCCCAGAGGACAGTCCTAGCTAAACCCAGCCTTCCAGCCACCCCCGTCGACATGTGAATGAAGCCACGTTGGACCCTCCAGACTAGCACATCCACCTGCTGCCTAAGGACCCCATTGCCATGTAGAATAGAAGCATCACATCAGCTGCTCCTTTCCCAGATTCCTGGTACACAAAATGTGAGACACTATCAAAGTTGTGTAAATGACCCCTAAAAAATTAAATTGGGCTTCCCTAGTGGCTCAGCAGTAAAGAATCTACCTGGAGATGACTACCTTGGAATTGTTGCCACCATCCCCTCCTGGCTTTGTGATTTTTGTGCGAAATATCCTGAGAACCAATCCTTAGTCAGGATGGCTGCAAAGAAAACCTGAGAAAGGAGATTGGCATTTGCCAAGGGAATGGCAGAGTAGGGAAGAGAGGAATGGAGAGCGCATGGAGGAGGAGGATGGGAGAGAGGTGGAGAGGTGAGAGGCTGGAGGACGCTGTGACTGTCCACATCCCGACACCAGCTGCACCAGGGGAGTGCTCTCTGTGTCGCCATCTAGGGGCGCTGCCTTCAGATGGTCTTGCTGGCGTGTCACCCCACAAAGTGGCAGAGAAGAGAAGACAGGCTGAGGAAGGGGTTTTGCTGGTTGTGTTTCTTGCTTATCCGTCATTAAGACTTGTCAGTTATTTGCATTTTTGGAACCAAGTGAGTGGTTACCTATGTGTCAGAATATAGGTTCTTATTAAGTGGCACCAGGTTTTGAATCCAAATTGGATTTTTTGTTTTGGGACAATCTGAGTTTTTTTTTTGCATAAGGATGAACAAAGGAAAGGACTTCTCTTCTGTTGGAGATTGTCTGGCAGGTCTTCATTTGAAATCTTGGGTTTAGAGTTTATGAAAGAACAGATTAAGAATGCCCACCATATATGGATTTGTTTTTAGAAAACAGTGTTCTATTAGCTGCTGAGTCCTGATGACTTTTCAAACATTTGAGTTGGTTTTAGTCTAACTGCCAGTTTGACAGTGCAGCGTTGAGGCAGGAAAGAGAGGAAGCTGGCACGTGTAGTCCTCTTGTCTCTCCTTCCTTTCTTCATCTGCCCGTGCTTTCTAACAGGTATTTTTTGGTTTAAATTTCTTGATGTCCTTTTGATGTGCTTTTCTGTTTCCTGTAATGGTTCTCAACTGAGTAAAATCTGAATGCTCTCCCCGCCCCCTCTACATACCAGGGGTGTTTGGATCTGGAATGGGGATTTTAAGATCCCCACTTTTAGTAAATAGGGACCAGGAACTCTAAATATCTGCACTGGAATCCCTCCTGAAATGTTGATTAATACTGCCCGCACTGTACATGCAAGTCAAAGGCTCTTCCACAGTTTATGGTAGAGAAAGAATCTTGACCCTTCATTTATTAATTGACTAGCTAAGATAAAATAAGCTAGTGGGGTTTGAGTGGTTAAAAGGCAAGCTTTGGAGCCAAATTGCCTAGATTTGAAACTAGCTCTAACATTTACCAGCTGGATGGTCTTTGGGAAGTTAACTGGCTCTAACATTTCCCAGCTGGGTGATCTTTGAGAAGTTAACCAGCTCTAATGTTTCCCAGCTGGGTGATCTTTGAGACACTAATTAAAGTCTCTGCTTCCATCCTCTCATCTGTAATTAGGGGTTAATAATACTTCATAGGCTTTTGGGACAATCAAACAGGTTACAACAATACTTGGCATATTTTAAGTATTCAGTAGTTATTTCTTAAAACTCAGCATTCAAAACATGAAGATCATGGCATCCAGTCCCATTACTTTATGGCAAATAGATGGAGAAAAGTGAAAACAGTGACAGATTTTATTTTCTTGGGCTCCAAAATCACTCTGGACAGTGACTACAGCCACAAAATTAAAAGATGCTGCTCCTTGGAAGAAAAGCTATGACAAACCCAGACAGCGTGTTAAAAAGCAGAGACATCACTTTACCAACAAAGGTCTGTATAGTCAAAGCTATGGTTTTTCCTATAGGCAGGTACAGGTGTAAGAGGAGGACCATAAAGACGGCCGAGCAGCGAAGAAGCGATGCTTTCAAATTGTGGTGCTGAAGACTCTTGAGAGTCCTATGGACTGCAAGATCAAAACAGTTAATCCTAAAGGAAGTCAACCTTGAATATTCATTAAAAGAACTGATGCTTAAGCTGAAGCTCCAATACTTTGGCCACCTGATGCGAAGAGGCAACTCATTGGAAAAGACCCTGATTCTGGGAAAGATTGAAGGCAAGAAGAGAAGGGGGCAACAGAGGATGAGATGGTTGGATGGCCTCACTGATTCAATTGACATGAGTTTGAGCAAGCTCCAGGAGATGGTGAAGGACAAGGAAACCTGGCATGCTATAGTCCATGGTGTTGCAGAGTCAGACATGACTTAGCAACTGAACAACAATGACAAGTTACTTCTTTCTAATAGAAAACCATTCTAAATCATCTCAGGGCCTTCCCCCTATTCTTGAATCTTTTAGTCTGTTGTTTCCTTTTTCTAAATATGAGCTGTATTGATGTTCACATATTTATATTTGCAGAACCAATATGAATTTTACCACAATTTTAAGTTCAAATAGAACAAAATGCTTTAAGAGTATTTCTTGAAGCCTTTTAATGAAATGGGTAGAGTCTTGCAGTAGAAACAAAATTTGCATCCCAGATACTGTGGGAAGAACTTGTACTTGTATTTCGGATTGCTTTTCTAATACTAGAGACGGCACCGGAAAGCACAGTCTTCTTGAAATGAATGAGTTTACCCAGAGCCTCAAATGTTCAGAGTATGGGCATGTAATAATGAGCTTTCTTGACTTCCCCACCATCCTGATACCTAACGGAGCTGAGAACCCTAGCCAGAGAAGATGGGTGGCTGTGAAAGTCGCTCAGTTAGTGTCCGACTCTTTATGACCCCATGGACTGTATAGTCCATGGAGTTCTCCAGGCCAGAACACTGGAGTGGGTAGCCTTTCCCTTTTCCAGGTGATCTTCCCAACCCAGGGATCGAACCCAGGTCTCCTGCATTGCAGGCGGATTCTTTACCCGCTGAGCCACAAGGGAAGCCCAAGAATACTGAAGTGGGTAGCCTATCCCTTCTCCAGCGGATCTTCCTGATCCAGGAATCGAACCAGGGCCTCCTGCACTGCTGGCAGATTCTTTACCAAATGAGCTATCAGGGAATCCCGAAGGTGGGTAGTTCTGTAACGATAGCATTTGTCTGTTGGGCCTGCTTCCTTGGGAGTCCAGCTAGAAGTGGTGCCTGTGCGCACCAGGCTGGTCTGCCCACAGCCTTGAGGGAGGGAGATGAGACAAGGCTCAGGCCAGGACTGTCCAGGCACAATTTACCCATGAAGGGTTTGAAAATTTAGAGCTGGACCCCGTCACCCACTGGTGTCTCTAACATCCCATTAGCACCCCAGTCATCACTCAGCAAGCGTTGTTTCTAGGTTCTGTTCTTCAGCTGTTGTAGAGCGCTCTCTGGCCACCTAAGAAAGAGGATGTTATTATTACATGGCATTTGTTTCATAGGCTATGGGGAGGGTACTGCCCCCAGGGCTCCCTTACAAAGATGGCTGCTGACTCCTCCCAATTATTTCCCCAGTAACCCTTTAATTGTGATGTTTAGTGCCCGTGATATTTAGCCCCATTTTATACCTGATGAAAGTGAGTCACAGGTTTGACAACTCTCCCCCACAAGCTTCCTAAAAACTTCTTACGCCTAAACAGTTTTTCCTCACCCAGACAAGTCCATGCCCAAAAAGTTTGACAACTTCCCCAAGACTGTATAACCAATAGTACGAGAACTGGATTTTGGACCACATCTCTGCTTGATCCAAATCCTATTTAAAATCACTACTTTTGTCTTTCTCTTAGTATGAAACAGACACGGATAGTCCAGTTTCAAATGGATTAAAGAATTTGAAACTGAGAATAACCAGCAAGCACAGACAAATGGAAATCACTCAAGATAGGAGAAGATTGACTTTATGTAAACAGAAGACAGTAATAATTAGCATCTGTTTTGTGCCAGGTGCTACAACTTCCCTATGGAGTATTAGACCCATTTTATGGATGAGCAATGGAGGCTCAGTATAAGTAGCCTGTGTAAATAACACAACCTATAGGTGAAAAGAAGGGATATAAATTCTATTCTCACCACATGATACTGTGAAAAGGCTGGGAAGGTCTCATTGTCCCGTCACTTTCACTCCTAGGGTACAGGGGGAAATCCTGGAATTCATTCCCAGGAAAACCCAACGTCTGTTCCAGGCTTCTCACTGTCATATGGAATCAACAGCCTTTACTATGAATTCATTTTCCATCGGTGAAACTTACCCATGGCTAAAGAGAGAAATGTGGCTTCCCAGATGATGCTCGTGGTAAAGAATACACCTACCAAATGCAGGAGACGTAAGAGATGTGGGTTCGATCCCTGGGTCAGGAAGACCCCCTGGAGAGGGAAATGGCAACCCACTCCAGTATTCTTGCCTGGAAAATCCCATGGACAGAGGAGCCCGGCTGACCCAAAGAGTTGAACACAACTGAGCGTCTGAGCACGAAGAAAGAAACAGTCCACAATGGGGAGGGAGAAGGCTGGCAAAGGAGGCAAGACCTCTGAGTTGCCGATTCCAGGAACTTGGCCTTGTTCCTCTGAAGAACCTGGAGAAGAGCCAGTGAGAATGGCATTCTTTACACAGCAAGTGCATCAGCTTCAGTGCATAGCTCCCTGTCCACTGAGCCACCCCGTCCTTCTGGTGCCTTATCTGCCCAGAGGACCTGAGGATTGCCAGGCGCGCATGTGGTGGAGCTCACTGGGGAGGAGGAGCTGGGAGTGTCTGTCTGTCCTCGAGCAATTAGTGGGCCATCAGAGCATCATAAAGGATGGCTCTTTGCTCGGTCTAATTCATTAGGAAACCACTATCACCCAGCTCGTTTGGTGCCAGACTTGAGGGCAGTGCAGATAGAGGACCAAGTGCTGCTATAAAAATGGAGCCCAGTGCTTTTGATTCAGCCCCTGGCACTGGGCCTCTGAGCCATCATTATAGGAGCTGGTTTCGTACAAGTAATTCTGGGTCCTGGGGCAAGGAATGAAACGGCAGCCTTTGTGTCAGGGAAATGTACCATGGGTAGGGAGTTGACTGCTTATTAGTTTACTCTTTCAGCCAAATTATTTTTGTTGCTGTTAAAAATTAATTTTAATAATTGCTTTTGGATCAAGCTGTTGAATAACTGAGCCAAGTTTTCACGCCCAATGAACTTTTATAGCAAACTCTCCTCTCTTTATGGGGTTATTATGAGGATGATATTTGTAAAGCACTTTAACTGCTTACCAGAAGGCTCTGGATAAATAGTGGTCATACTTTCAGAGTTTTGGAGGAATGGATCTCCAGTGGCATTCCAGTCCTAAAAGAGGCAGATCGCCCTTTCCTACTAACCATTTGCTTTAGTGACCATTTTCCGATTCTTAATTTCTAAAGAGCCTCCTGTGCAAAAGACTGGGGTGATTTTTATATTTCCATAACTATATTCAACTGGTTTTTAAAAAATCTGTTTAAGAGGAAATGTTTTCAAAGTATCAAAGTTTGAATAGTAAGTAGATAGTTGGAAATGCTCCATTGTCAACGAACAGCCAACTTTGCATTAGTTTGTAACAGTGTCTAGTGAAAGCAGAGTCCATTACTTTAAAGGAATGTATTTTTTTCTTACTGTTCCCTTTTGCCTTTTGTCAGGAAAGACACCAAAACATAAAATTTGTTGTTCTCTCGTACTGTGGGACTTTAAAGAATTAAGCACCGTGTGTCTGTGTGTGTGTGTGTCTGTGTGTGTGTGTGTGTGTGTGTGTGTGTGTGTGTGTGTGATTAAGCACCGTGTGTGTGTGTAAGGGTTTGTCTGTACCACATGTGGGGAGAACGGAATTAGAAAAAGACTCCTCTTTGCGGCCTTAGTACATTCTGAGTTTTAACACCAGATTTTTGTAAACCTCAAAGTGTGAGCTCCCACATGATCCATTATGCACACAGCAGCTGTTAGGATTGTACAGAGTGCACCTTAGAGAGTATTCATTCCCTGCTTAGAATCTTCCAGTCCTTTCCTACTACATAGAGGATGAAGTCCAAATTCCTTGTGGTGATTCATGAAGCAGCAATGTGATGGCTTTATGGTAGCCTGGTATAATAATCAATATGATGGCTTCATAGTAGCCTAGCTTATACACTAATGAGTGAATCTTTATACAGTTTTTATGGCATACAGTATTATATTCATATTCACAATATAGTATTGGAAGCATTGTTACTTAAAAACATCTGTGATGATAGGCTGATACGCAGTTTCTTCATTTACGAGAGAGTCATGCTGTAGTGTAATATAATTCTTTGAAAGCAAAGTTATAAATTGGTAAGAAAATAAACACATCAGTTTTATATTAAATATTACTCATTGTATACCTTTGTAAGTATAGACTAGAATCCACTTAAATGCATTCATGACCTACTTTACTTTTTCTGAAATTTTTTGATATTTCTAGGCTACCTCGTTCATCTGTGAGTTTTTTAAATTGTCTCAAACCTCCAAAAAAGTTTCCAGTATATTTCATTAAAAAAGAAAATCGGTATGTAGCTGAACCCATGCCGTTCAAAGGTGCTGTTCAAGAGTCACCTGTGTTTGGTGGGTGTGCTCAGACTGCCTCCTCTCTGCTCTCTTTTTCTGTTACCTCGTGGTGAAGCTTCATTTTAGCACCATCCCCTGCTTGGACGGGGCATGTGCTGAGTACAGGGAACCCAGCTGGCATTTCCTGAACTAGGGCAGGAAGGTGGGCGTGTGCTGCCAAGGAGGCTGGTCTGGTGAGCTTGGGTGGGGCTGACCTGCGGTTGCTCAGCCTGGGATCCAGGCCAGCCTGGGACGATGACTGCAGTAATGCGGGAGCTGCTAAGTCAGGAGACGCTCCCGGCCTGCGGGTCAGGCTGCGTCCATTCAGGAACTTCTGATGTACGGCGGTGAATTTTCATTGTGTAAAAAAGGGTGACTGTTACCCTCCCTAGGAGAAAAGATTCTTTTTTTTTTTAATATTAATGAGTTTTTCTCACCCCCCACCCCTTGCCCAATGGAAGAAGCTTAATTTTCTGGTTTCTTTTCTGTTGTGGGTTTTTATGTGTTTTTTTTTTTTTTTAAAGCTTAAAAAAGTTTTAAAACTGCAGAAAGTTCAAACAGTATATAAAAGTACAGGTAAAGGGCAAACCATGCCAAGTATTCACCTTATCAAGACAATTATTGCCCGTATTTCTTATGATTGATACACATACAACCTCAGATATATGAAACCACAAGGCATTGTTCCATTCTCTGCTTCACAATGAATTGTGGTAGTCTTTCGATAAATTTAGGCACCTCCTTTTTAATATCTGAAGAATATTCCGTGTAATGAATGTGCTCAGGTTTATTTATTAAGTCTCTTATAGATGGAATATTTTCCATTATGAATAGTGCTCCATTAAACATTCTTGTACTATCCTTCTCTATCTCACAGGATAAATGGATTAAAACTACTGAGTCAGAGTATTTTGGGTTTTCATATGGGTTAACTGACTACCATCAGAAAGGTTGAACCATTCTTATTATCCCATAATGAAGGAAAGTCCTTGAGGACTTTCTTTAATGTTGTACATTAATGGATTTTATTAAATGACTGCATCATTTCCCAACCTTTTTAGCTACTTTTTTTTTTCTTGGCAAATTTATTTGAGATAACCATTTAAGGACAGATTTGTATGATGAAAATTAATGATTAATTCTGTAGCCTCAGTGGTTAAAAACCAAAAATGAATAGCGAGTGTACATTTTCCCTGACATTATTTTGGTATGCAGTTATGTCTTTGGCTTGCTTATTAAGGAGTCTCTACATTGGAGGTTATGCAGTTAAACAGTGCATAACCTGTGCCCTTTTCCAATCTTTAGTTTGGACAACCTGTCATGCTCCATATTTTCATGTTACTCCCAAAACTTTATCAAAAAGGACTGACAGCAGAAATAACAAATACTCTTTTGTAATTTGGTAGGGATTTTAAAAAGGAACTCTTAAGTTCTTCTTTGGAGGTATAGTCTTCAGGTGAGTGTTTAGCATTTCTGCTAGGGAAGCACTGCTTCATGATCGGCTCTGGTTTCTTCTTGAATGCTTTCCCCCTTCCTCTCCGTCTGTGAGTTTTCCCAGATCCGTGTGATTCATGACCTGTTGTTCTGCCTTTTTGAACTTTATCTCCTTGATCTCATTTGTCCATCCCCTGGTGTCACCTGAAACTTTTTACCAGTTCACTGATTAATTGCTTATCTTCTACACTTTCCTGAGTTCGTCTAATGATAGGGGTATCATGTATCTTCCTAAAAAGCTTTTTTGGTGTGTGTTCTTTTACTGCCCGGAGTGATTTAACATTTGAAGTTCATTACGTGCTCCCTTCACCTGGGCCTTACACAAGTCCACAAACCACAGACTTTGGCCATTGAGATTACCGCAATACCAAGGTGTAAGCACCTTTAGCTTAAGGGAAAAAACAATACCAGCTTTGGTTGGTTGGACCCTTATTTGGAATTTGAACGGATGAGTTTTAAAGTGGTTTGAGAGAGTTTTTTTCCCTTAATGCTAGTCTCCTCATTAGGTAAAGCCTTTCAAAGGAGCTAGAATTTTCACGTTGAATTTTGATGTAAAAGACTGGAATCACTAACTGGAAGGCAGGGATGGCTAGTGAAGAGGCTAGTCTAGAATAAAATGGGAATGAGAGGTGGGGAACCAGAGGAAGGGAGTAACTTGGATGTACAAAAAAGACATTTTGGAGAAGGTCTTTGGAGCAAATATGGCACATTTTATATGTAATTAGATGATCACTTATTTTTAAGTCTTTCTCACCAGAGTGGCAAGATATGAACCTATGGAAGCAGATGCCCTTCAACTTTGGGTGCAGATTCATAAAAGCCGTGGGTCTCTGATAGACTCAGTGGGGCTGCTGCCTTTTCACACCCGGTGCCCAGGCTCCAGGGCAAATCAGAGGGCAGGGGACTCGCAGTGGGGCACAGTGAATAAATTGCTTGCATGTCCATCTAACTAAATGACAGGGGTCTGGGCTGAAATTGACACTCTGTGACAGCTCCTGTTGTTTTCCAGCAAACAGCTGGATTGCCCCAGTGTCTAAGCCTGCTCACGGTGAGTTGTATGAAAATGAATCTTTCAGGACACCAAGGTACTACCGAACCGTTCCTCCAGTGCTGTTTAATAACTCACACTCTTGGTGCAGCAAGTGGTAGTTAATTACCGAGTCTTTGATCCACTAGGGAACCATTTGGTAATTACCACTTCATTGCTGTTTAATAAACGTCTGTCTTGTGCGTGAAGTAGCTCTGTGCAGTAATTCATGGCCTAGTCCCTAGTGGTGGGAAAAAGTCAATGCCTCTTCTAAGAATGCACATCTGAAACCATACGGTCACTTCAGCATAAAGCAAATACATGTGCAATAAAATCTTTCAGTTGGTGCTATCTGTACTTTTGGATTTCATAAACTAGGTATTCTTTGAAACTGTTTCTGTTGTGGTGGTTGGTTGATTTTCAGTGTTTCGAGATATATTTAAGGTTGTTAAATTTTTGATTTTGTAAAAAAAAATTTTTTTTTTTATGCTAAAGAAGCCTGACTTGAGAGCTTGTGCCCAGGGCATTGTGGGCACTTGGTAAATACCTGTTGAGCTGAATGGAGTCATGCATTTTAGGACAGACTTTTTGCTGTTTTATGGTTTTTTTTTTTCCTCTTTCATGAGAGCTCATACTGAAGATGGTAATTTTGTGAAATGTGTTCTTAAACGTCATTAACTAGAGAAGTTTCTCTTCATGTGGTGATGGTGAGGGTTAAATAGCAAATGTGAAAGCTTTGGAAAGGGCCTCAAACCAGACCGTAAATGTAGGCTAATTAACATTGTCCACTGACAATACTATGTAGAAATGATTGATCTTGGATTATTTGAAGTTCTGGGGAATTCTAAATTATAGAGCTGATTAAAGATAACCCATCAGCAGGTTGTTGCATCTTGATTCCTGGGTAAAATTTATGACAGATCAAAGGAAGAAAGGCTTGAAATAGATTTAATTAAAACTGATCCTGTAAAAAGGAGCACCGTGGTTGCCTTTTCTAGTAATTTTGCCCATCATAGAAGCCAGATACGTCATAAGATGACCCGTTTGCATTCTGTTCAGTTTAGCTTGTATTGTGGTCGTGGTGGTGGTAATGGTGACATAAAAGATCCTGCAAATCCTGGGGAGTACTTTGAAGGATGGTGGAAGGAATGATTAACAGCTAGTGACATTGAGAAGTGGTCCATGAAACAGGTTCCAGGAATGACTGATGCCCAGGTTGGAGCCATCTGTTTCCCAGATAGATGTCATCCTGTTTGGCTACCGAGGGAGACATCGGGGCATGTCTTGCTCCTAACGGCCACCTGCTTGTGAAGTTGCATCGATTGCCTGGACGTCCCGTAGCATGTCTCGTTTTGTCAGCTAATCAACAGTTCATTGAAACACTTCACGACACTCCTCTCTCATAATGTCTAAAACATAATTTAAACCTTAGGCAAACCCATGCTTCTGTCACCTGGCTTCAGAAGCCCATGAACGCAGGCAAAGCTGCATTCTGCAGGGGGCTGGAAAGGCTCTTCTTACCCCAAAGACCGTGGAAACGTCCCATCACATTTTCTGATGAAAGACATTTTAAGAGATGAGTTTTCAGATGCATTATTTTGTACAGGTATGTTCAGCAAATTACTAATGTATGAATCTGTAAACACATTGATCAGATGTAAAATTAAGTACATTCTTGAGAAAATTCACCATGTCTTTAATCCTAGTGGTTTAGTGCTATGGTTTAAGTAGAGGGATTTAGGGAGTTCATAAGTGCAGGGAAGAGAATAAACAAAAAGGATTGAAGGAATGTGTCTTGAACAGCACTTATGTAGAGCCTCATTCCTCATGACTCTGCCCAGGGATTCTGTTGGCTTTATTGTGAAGCCAACTTTCAAGAAGCTACAGAGCAGAGATGTATTTTAATAAAACAAATTAAACAATTAAATGGTCAGAGTGTACATGTGATGTTGGCATGAGTACAGGTTTCTTTGAGCACACAGCAATCTATTATTGGTCTCTGCTTTGACTTTCTACAGTTGTGTCTGTTCAGCAGCTTTATAGTCACTAGTCACCAAACTGCCACAGGTTGAATTCTCTCATATCTGTTTCTGATTTCGATTCTGAGCCTCTGTTCACCTGAGATTGTTCTGTGATTGGAGGTAGTGAGCAGGTACTATTGTATTTTAAATATGTAGCATTATTGTAATTTACCTTCTGTATAGATGCACGGACCACATTCAGCTCCCTTTGAATAACCCCTGTAAGAAATTGACCCTTGAACAGGGAGGGAGGTCGGGGCACCAGTCCTCCATGCAATTGGGATTTGAGTATAGTTGATAGTCAGCCCTCTGTGTCTCTGGTTCCTCCATATCTGCAGATTCAACCAATGAGGGATCATGTAGTACTGTAGTATTTACTACTGAAAAGCATCCACATGTAAGTGGACCCATGCAGTTCAAACCCGAGTTGTTCAGGGTTCAACCATATTTCATCCTTTCGTGTCTCATAGTCTGCTCCACTAGCCCATATTAGGGCATTGAGTTCTTTTCAGTTTGAGGCTGGCATAAATAATTCTGCTGCAAACATTTTTAAGCAGATTGCCTTTCCCTTTGGAGTCTGTTCTTAGGGATATTTCCCCAAGAGAAATGCCTCCCGGTAAAGGGTGTGGACACGCGTAGCTCTCCTGCGGCTTCCCATTTGCTTCAAGCACCCTGTGAGGAGCTGTAATGAGAAAGAAAAAGATGACTGGAGGGAAAGGAGTTGTCTCTGAGGTTTGAAACCTTCGTATCTTGGTAAGAGGAGAGTTTTCAGACCTCTGAATGGAGACTGCCTGCTGCCGACTGATTGATGAATTAGTTGGATGTAGCGGTTCAGAGCACAGGCTGTGGGTTCACCTGTTACCTCACCCTCTGAGCCTCGGGTTTCCATTTCATAAGTTGCAGGTATTAACACCCACCTCCTTGTGGGTGGTGGTGAGGTTTGGATGAAGTGATGCGCTGTGAAGTGACTCGCTGGCAGAGGTCTGGCTGGCCCCCAGTGCTCAGTGAGTGAGAGCCGCTGTGATGTGTCTGACAGCAGGCCTGGGGCAGCCGGCCCCTGGGGTGGGGCTGGTGGAGCTGGGCAGGTTGGTCCCCGAGTCCTCGGGCTCTCGGATCCTTCCTGGGTGTGTTCACTGAACTCCACGTCAGCTGCCTGGGCTAAGTCCTCATGATGTGCCCCATTCTCAGGTTTGTGCATGAATGAACACAGGCAGGGAACGACCTCTGTGGCTTTAACCCGCACACAGGGCTGACTCTAATAGGAGTATCAGCATCTCTATGTAGCCAACTTTTTACCACTCTTTTTTGGTACCATCCTTTTTTGTTTGGTGAAAAAATGGGGAATTTGAGAAGGTTGAGTTCCTTTTAATCCTGTATTTTCTTAGCTCGAATAAAATGTCTTTAGAGAAGTTGGCAGATAAGAATTTTAAGTTGTAAGAAAATGTTGCACCTTTCACTGTCTTGTGACATCAATAGGATTCTTTATACTTTAAAACCACCTAATTTTAAGTGTCTGTGTCATTGGGCCTTAATTTATCCTTCCCCCCTCCTGTTTCCCTTGTTCATTGCCTTCAGCATCCCCTCTAGCCAACCATGGATGTATTTTTGGATCAATGATTTGTCTTTCTTTCTGCATGTCAGATACGCCTTCCTTTTCTGGATTTTAGTGGAATGTCTTTTAAATATGGTACTTTATTTCATTAATGTTCTGAGGGGAAGAGTCTAAACTAATGTGTTCTCTGCATGAATAAATTCTTTAGGAGCCGTTTTCAGCTTTTTGGTTTTAAGAGAGTTAAACCTCCCCACTCATTTCCTCCTTCACACTGAGGGTCCAGCTGCAACATTTACATTCGTTCAGAGGTGTTTAACTAGGGATGTGTGTCTCTCTACACCTGCGTTTCCACCGATGGAGAAACTGAAGCTCTGAGGAAAACGGCTTTAGCATGAGAGGCTGAAAGCTGGGAAAGTGACCTCTGTCCCTCCTCCGTGACGGCGTCCCTTCTTTCTCCAGCCAGTTAGCAAGGGCCATGGGGAGAACCCAGCCAACAGGGGGATTTCACTGTGGGCTGGTCCTCGCCCTGAGGAATATGTGTGAGGGCTTGGAAGGCTTTTGTATCGTTTTCTTCTACTACAGAGAATGAGATGGTTGGATGGCGTCACCGACTCAATGGACGTGAGTCTGAGCAACCCCCAGAAGATAGTGAAGGGCAGGGAAGCCTGGTGCGCTGCAGTCCACGGGGTTGCAGAGTCAGACACAACTTAGTGATTCAACAACCGCAACAATCCTGTGGAATTCTTCGGTGGTGCGTGTTTGCTACATAGAGATGCTGATACTCTCGTTAGATGTAGTCATTCTCTGCTGGGTTTAGTTTTGTTGGCCATGCTGGGTCTTTGTTGCTGCGGGGGTTTTTCCTCTAGTTGCGGTGCCTGGCTTCTCACTGCAGGGGCCTCTCTGGTTGCAGGACACAGGCTGTAGGGCACGCAGGCATCAGTAGCTGTGGTTCCCAGGCCCTGGAACACAGGCTCAGTAGCTGTGGTGCACGGGCCTAGTTGCTCCTTAGCATATGGGATCTTCCCAGACCGGGGATCGAACCCATACCTCCTGCATGGGCAGGCAGATTTTTTACCACTGAGCCACCAGGGAAGCCCCTCTCTGTTGGTTCTTAAGGAACTAACACCTTTCTGTTGGGGTTCTGCCTCTCACCAGGGCCCTTCACGGTGAGTCTTAATTCCTATACACACCTGAGCAGAGGAATTCAGTGAGTGATCCACGACTCTGCACTCTCGGGACTGTCTGCTGTGGGATCTGCCTTCTCTGTGGTTGTTTTGTAACTGTGATAGACTCGTCTCAGCCTTGCACATCTCAGGGTAAAACTAATCGCCCGCTCAAGAGAAGGCATTTGATCTGTTCCCTCACCCTCACAAAGAAGTCAAGGGTCCAAATATCTATCATCCTCACTGACACCTCGTGAGTCACCAGACCAAATGGTAGGAGCTGTTCCACTTAATTGTGTTTTCACAGTTTTTCCTCCCAGACTTCCCTGCTGCTGATCTTGATCTCTCGGACGTGAGTGCCCTCCCGGCCTGCGGGGTCGGGCAAATGGCACAACATGCTGGTCAAATGTTCAGCAGATTTAGCTGAGATTGCCTTTTACTTTTTGGTGTCTGGGGAGTTTCAGTTAATTTTTTTTTATTTTTTTAACAGCTAATTTAAGTTCAGACACTGGCTAAAATAGAATGTGGTCCTGGCCGCCTGCTAAGTTTATATTCTATTGTGGGAAGTACTTCCTCAGAACACTGACTTTAGTTACCAAGTTCCTAGTATTTTATTAGTAATCGCTCTCTGAGGGAGTAAGTGTATTGTCTGCTTGTTCATTAGTCATTTCTCTCTATGAAAGCTTTGTGTTTGATTTTCCAAACTCATAGTAGAGAGTACTGGTTGACTTTGGTTGTAATTTCCGAACCCGTCACCCCAACCTGAAGGGCTTCCTGACGAACGCTCACTCTGAACTTGGATATGATCGTGTATTGGGAGAAAAACATGAAGTTACAGTGCTTCTGTTACAGTTAGTATCTAGTTTGCTTACTTGACAAGAGTATATCTAATTTTATTTGAAAAGCCTCATTTTTAAGTGAAAAACCTCACCTCAAAGTTTTCCAAACTTGGAAATTTAATAAGTGCAATGCTTTCAACTTTAGTCTTTCAGAATAATTTTCACATGTGGGAAAAGCTGCCTGTATTTTTTATCTCCCTGTTTCCCTAGGAAGCATCTCTTTCTGAAGAGTACCTTGCTTGTTCATTATTAACCTGATTAATTACTAAGAGTCATTATTAAGATTTGCTTGGTCACTTAATGTTTTCTTTTAGACAGAGATTTGACTCTTGAGTAGTCACTTCAAAAATTCTGTCATTTCAGGCATTTTCTAAATAGAACTCCAGAAACTGCCAATAATTTGGGAGACAATTTGAAAAATCCCAGATTCAAGGACTAGGAAGCATTAGAAAGGCTGAGGTGGTCACACATGCGGAAAGACACCTCATTTTCTGTGCCATCTAACAAGCAGTCAGGATGCCAGGGCTAGGCAGTAAGCCTTGATGTTTCTTACTTATTTAACTGTTGGGTTGGCAGACAGAGCCTGTGTGGAGACATATGGCTTCTTCTGAATAAGTTCTCCCTGCTATGAGGAGGGTTTTTCCTTAACATTTAATCTTGGGAAGTTTTTTAGCTTCCCTGGTGGCCCTGGAGGCTTACCAGATGGTAAAAGCGTCTGCTTGCAATGCGGGAGCCCCGGGTTCGATCTCTGGGCTGGGAAGATCCCCTGAAGAGGGAAATGGCAGTCCACTCCAGAATTCTCGCCTGGAGAGTTTCAGAGGAGCATCATAGTCCATGGGGTCGCAAAGAGTCAGACATGGCTGAGCAACTTCACTTTCACTTTTTTATCTGTAGGACTCATGGAAGTCTCAAAATCAATTTCTCCAAGCAGGTGAGAAAATAAAACTGTATCTATAACCCTTGGGAGGACAAGAGCATGGCCGTGTCAGGAGCCACAGATCAGGATGCCAGGCTGACGGACACACCAGCCAGTAGAGTGTGGCACTTCCTGTGACCTGTTGCTTGAAAACCTAGGGATGACTGGACTTGGATTATGCAACAAGCTGGTTACTGAAATTACTGCACGTTCCAGTGTTGTGAATTGTGAGATTTTTTTTCATGTTTGAGGGCTTCACACAAATGTAATAATGCTAACCATGAAAACAAGATTTTTTTTTTTTACTTTGGAATATTATTTGAAATATAAGATAAAATACCTCGTGAGATTACTGG
Source organism: Madoqua kirkii (assembly GCA_006408675.1). Classification (NCBI taxonomy): domain Eukaryota; kingdom Metazoa; phylum Chordata; class Mammalia; order Artiodactyla; family Bovidae; genus Madoqua; species Madoqua kirkii. The sequence goes on from SJYC01147329.1 coordinate 35,523, forward strand.
TTAAATGGTGGATAGACATTCCTGACTATCTTTTGTTCTTACTTGAAAATACTCAGGAGAGCGCTATTCTAGTGGAACTCCACTAGAAAGCTTTCTCTACCAGAATGTGATGTGAGAGAGATCTGTTTTGATCAAGTGATTAAATTGTTGTGCCGTGAAAATAAACTCATTGTGAGCATTGTGAGGCTGCCTTCACCCAGAAGTTCCCCAATTGTCTGACTTCGTGGTGCCCCAAGTGTCTTATTACTGTTTTCAAAAGAAATACCTAGCAGTTTTATTTAGTGTATAAGTACAAACAACCTAGTAAGTATTTATATCCTAACACTTTAGTTGCCATTTAACAAAGTAATACATATAAATTAGAAAAAACATATATATGTTTCTCTTTATAAAATTTTTAAATTTATTCTTTAATACCCACCATCATTTACTAGTGGGCTGTACCACCCATTGAGCACTAAACCTTGGAATTAAATGGACACTGCTACCCTCATTTTTTATGCCCACTGATTTTCAGATATACTTGTTATCAAGGCAAAGCAATTGTTTAGAAGAACAGCCAATTTCACAAAGATGGAATGTCATCAAAGGAATACAGTACAGTCTGTAAATTAACTTGAACTAGAATCCCAGCGACGGTGGAGCCTGGTGGGCTGCCGTCTGTGGGGTCACACAGAGTCGGACATGACTGTAGCAACTTAGCAGCAGCAACAGTCATCTCTACAGTGTCCAACAGCTTATTGTGTTTTCTTTGAAAAATTGAAATACCCCTCCATCCTCCTGTGAATTCACTTTGGTTCACCAGGGCACCTTGGGACCTCCTGTGGGAAAGCTGGTTTTAACTTGGTTCTCTAAAGTTTAACTAGAACTAAGGTTTAACTTGGTTCTCTAGAACTAAGTTGGAGTTGCCTGAAAGAGCCTATGTATTTAACTGCATTATCCGAAAGTTGCTTTGCATTGTGTTTCTTGTCCGTTTTTGGTGAGCAACAAAAGCATTCCTAGACTTTGCCTCCTAGAAATTCTGATTCAGTGTGTTTGGGATGAGTGGGTAGAACCCAAGTACCTGTATTTTCAACAAGCTTGCCTGGCGATACTAATGCACATGAAATTTGGTAACCACAGAATTCTATTACAAACCCCTAAAGTTCAGGGACCATGTTGCTTTTCACTTAAACCTGCAATAGAGCATAATGTATCTTTGACAAAAGTTCATGGAATATATTGAACTTATTTATTGTCCATTACTTCAGTTCTCTCTTCAGTTCTCCTTCCCAAATTCTTTTGTTCCATCTTTCCAAAGCGAGGGAGAGGGGGAAAAATTGGGTCTAAGAGTTTTGTGACTTTCCAAAACTCCTGACTACAGCTTTCCTTGTCTCCCCTGCCAGTTCCTCACTGTCCCACACACATCCTTTCATCTTGTTGAATCAGTCACCTGTATCCTCTGAGATATACACTTGATGCATTTGTCTCTATCCTTCCTTCCCTGGTAGCTCAGATGGTAAAGAATCTGCCTGCCAGTGCAGGAGACCCGGGATCCATCCCTGGGTCAGGAGGATCCTCTGGAGAAGGACATGGCAACCCACTCCAGTATTCTTGCCTGGAGAATCCCATGGACAGAGGAACCTGGTGAGCTACAGTCCATGGGGTCGCAAAGAGTCAGACACGACTAAGCAACTAACACTTCCTTACTTCTGTCCCACACCGAGAGATGTACATTTCCTAAAGTGGGGGAAACTCTGAGAGTGGGAGAAAATTGAAAAATATTCTATCTGTTGGGCTGGAAGAGAACTAACTAGATTATAATTTGGAAGCAAAAGTGCTTCTGTTTCAGAATTGAGGAAATGCGGGGGAGAGATGTGAGGTACCCACGGATGCTCAGGGAGTGAAAAGCCACGTGTGGGAAGGGCATCGTCTCCACAGCAGGCCCACCTCATTTCCAGGGCGCTGCAGGGGCGTCTGTGAGTCTTCCAGGTCCCACTGGTAATTCTGAGAACTGGGCTTGGGAGTTTGTTTTGCTCAGACAGTTATCATGTTTAGTATGTTAAACAATATCTTGTGATTTATTTATTTCAGTACTTACAAATTGAGTTTCCTTTTAAATATTTGAATTTTGATTTCATATGAGTTTTACAGACTGTGGAGTATGGACAACTTAGAGTCAATTTTAATGGGAAGAAGGCAGAGACTTGAACGGAAGAAACTATCCGCACTGTCAGAAAAAGAGACCTTTGTCTTTTCTGGATGCTTAATTTATCAAGTATATCCTAGCAGCCTCCAAATATGGGCTTTCCTGGTGGCTTAGCTGGTAAAGAATCTGCCCGCAGTACAGGAGGCCTGAGTTCGACCCCTGGCTTGGGAAGATCCCCTGGAGAAAGGAATGGCTACCCACTCCCGTATTCTGGCCTGGAGAATTCCATGAACTGTATGGTCGGGGTCACAAACAGTGGGACACAACTGAGAGACTTTCACTGCACTTCAGCTCACTTCACTTGAGCATCCGAATATGGTTTGTTGACCAGCTGAGTGTTTTCTTGCTCAGAGGCTCTTTCTCCTTTGGATTCTTAGCGAGGTCTGAATAGTCAGGCTCTGAGGGCCTGACTTCTGGACAGTGAGACATGCCTATACTGGACATTTTTATGTACAGAGTGACACCTTCACCCCTAGGCAGAACTGGAGTGATTAGATAAGACTGTCAAGGATTGCCCAAGGAAGATCAGTGATTTTACTATGTTTCTCTTGATTGCCTTTCTGGTATATTTTGGAAGAGATAAGACCAACTCATGTGTAAAGGAAAACCTGGCACTGTGAAACTCATGAGAAATAGTCTTCAAGCTTTTCATTTCCAGCGTTACTTGGAATCACTCATTCCAAGTTAATTCCAAGTGACTCCAGTGTTAATCACTCCTTCCTTGCGTGCCTGCTTGCTTCACTCTCTTACTCAGCAGCATCTAATTTCTCTGAGAGGTCGTCGTCTGGATGCTTCTCACCTCCTGTGGGATGATGCCAGCTAGGGGTTTCTGTTGGCTCAGATGGTAAAGAATCTCCCTGCAATGTGAGAGACCTGGGTTCATTCCCTGCATTGGGAAGATGCCATGGAGAAGGGAAAGGCTCCCCACTCCAGTGTTCTTGCCTGGAGAATCCCATGGACAAAGGAGTCTGGTGCACTACAGTCCACGGGGTCAAAAAGAGCTGGACACCACTGGGCGTCTAATGCACAGACGCAGGTTATCTTAAGCTGCCTGTGAGTCCTGGAAGCCCAGCCTTCTCTCTTGGGAAGTAATCTTGTAGCTGCGCATCTTTTCAATTCAGTTTCAAATGCCTTCAAATGTAGACGTCATAATGATAGTGAAGGAAAAGCAGTGTATAATTTGGGTGTCATATGAAGTTGCTTGTAATTTATTATAATGCTCATGACCTGTTTCTTCAGCTCAGAATAGCTGGAGAATTGAGAATGCCACTTAAGAAAAAAGTGATGAAGGAATGTTTCACCTTTATTATCTAATATAATTAAGAATGAATTTAGCTTAAATTCACAAATCCAGAGTGCTATTAATTAATACCGTGACTGGTAATTTACACCTATCGTTCCTTCAGGCTACCCTTTCCTAGAGGTGCTTTTAAGGAAAAAATAATGTTATTTGATTTTGAGTGTCTTTTCCGGTGTTTCGTTGTCTGGAATCATCTCTAAGGAAAGAGAGGCAATTTCAGAGAGAAGGAATGCCATAGATTGTCCTGATGCCATCCTGAACTGCCAGGACTGCTCGGCATGCCTCCCGTTACTGAGACATCATCCATCACGATAGAAAGAGTGTGCAGATTCCAGACGGCAGAAATCCGTCCACTCGCTGCACTCGAGTTGTTTCAGGCACTGACGTGGCTTCAACTGCATTTGACCTGGTGCTTCGGATTCAAGCCAGTAGGTGACTCATTATTTCAGATGTTTGGTTTGTGTTCTTACAGTTGAAGCAGTCTGCAAGGAAAATAGAAAAGCCCGTTGTAAAAATAAGGTCTGTCTCCAGGAAGGAGAATCCCTGCGTCCTGACCAGGGGTGGGGTGTCCACACGGGACTCACCTGACTTGTTGTTTTACGTTAGATCCTGGTTTGAAGTGGTCCTGGCAGCTGTCCATCAGCGCGTGTGTTGGTGACACTGCCGGCTGTGGTCACGTTCTTTTTTAAAACATATTTTTATTCCTGTATGTTTATTTTTGGCTGTGCTGTCTTTGTTGCTGCACACAGGCTTTTTCCTAGTGGCAGTACGCTAGCTCCTCTAGCTGTGGCTCCCAGGCTCTAGGTGCGGACTTCAGTAACTGTGGCATATGGGCTTAGCTGCCCGGTGGCACGTGGAATCTTCCTGGAGTGGGCATCAGACTCTTGTCCCCTGAAGCCACAAGCAGATTCTTAACCACTGGACCACCAGTGAAGTCCTGGGGTTACACTCCTGATGTGAGCTCCGAACGTGCTGGGTACAAAGGTGGCTATCTAGTGGCTGAGTAAGAGCCATTCACTCTGAGGATGGGCCAGCCAGGTACCTGTGATCAGGCTCCACTCTAAGGGGGGACACAGGGCTCATTCCAGTTCCAAAGGTTAACCTCATCAGATGGTTTCTCTCTGCACTTTGGAATTTGATGTGCAGTTATGTTATTTCTTTCGTTATTGGAGGCTGTGCATCTTCTGTAGGTGATTTAGTAATTGTGGAATGTTAAAAGGATGGGGGAGCCTGGTGGGCTGCATCTATGGGGTCGCACAGAGTTGGACACGACTGAAGCGACTTAGCAGAAGCAGCAGCATCAAACTAAGACTTCTGTAAAATGTGGCTTTAAAAATGATCTTCAATCCTTGCATTTTGTTTTTAAATAAAACATTCTGCTAACTTATAAACTTGTCTCTTTTTCTTGTCTTGGTTTTTAACTGTCCCAGGGGAACACTTCAGAGAAATGATCAAATCTCTCCCCAAACAGTGTGGTTATAGGAGCCGTTGAAGATTGTATCACTGTGGCTATGAACTCACTATTGTGTCCCATTGTAGACTTACAGCCTTTATTACTTTGTTACAGTATTTTGATTAATTTATTAGATGGTGACTGTGTGTCAGATGCTTGTTTTGAGAGCCTTCAGCTGGTCAAATAATAGCTTCTATCTATTGGGTATATACCAGGAGCTTCATTTAATCCTCACGGGTACACTGCTGCTGCTGCTGCTGCTGAGTCGCTTCAGTCGTGTCTAGCTCTGTGCGACCCCATAGACGGCAGCCCACCAGGCTCCCCTGTCCCTGGGATTCTCCAGGCAAGAACACTGGAGTGGGTTGCCATACAGCATAAATTATAGGTACAGTAAATAGCTTCTTAAATGGTAACCCACTCCAGTATTCTTGCCTGGAGAATCCCACGAACGTAGAAGCTTGGTAGGCTACGTCCACAGGGTCGCAAAGAGTCGGACACGACTGAGCAACTTCACTTTCACTTTCAGAGAGGTTAATTATGCCCAAGGCCACAGGCTAGTAAGTAAGAGCTATAAGAGTTAACATTTCACCCACACTGATGTGACTGAGAGTGTGTCTCAACCAAAAGCTCTGTTGCCTCTCCCCGTAAGAAAGAGGGGGCAGAGCTGGCACGCTACCTCATGTTGACCGTCCACCAGCCTCTCTCCTTGTCTTCTGGCAGAGGAGCAGGATAGCATAATGGTTAAGAGCAAGGACAGTGCCTGAGTCTCACACTCTCTAGCTCTTAAATCTTGGGCAAGCTCCTTAGCCTTTTTATGTCTTCCTTTCTCCATCAGTGGCTAAGACGGTGCCTGTGGTTCTGAGCCTCAAATAAATTAATATCTATAAAGTGTTAACAGCTCATAGTAAGCAGTATGAGTATTTACTATCCTTGTATATTATCCTGAGGTTCGGTTAGAATGAGAGATCATTCCCATCTCTCTTTTCTTGCCTCATCAAACATGTGGCCTTGGGCCAGTTCATGAGACTGCTTCAGAGCAGGGAGGGTCGTGAACGGCCAGCTGCTGACGGATGCCCCCCGACCGCAGTCCAGCCTTGACCTCCTGGACCGGGCGTTGCTCCCACGTTCTTCCGCTCATCCTTGGTCTGTCTGGTCTCTGGCTCGGTTGCCTGTTCTCCCCCAAAACCCTACCACCCGTGCTATCAGTACATCATGGCCCATCAACCACTGCGTGTCCCAGCCTCTCACCTGGACGTTTCAGCTCGTGTGGACACCATGGTGGGTCGTAAACTATGACCTCCTTGAGGTGAGGACCAAGTCTGTGAGAACCTTACAGAGCAATTTTTTTTAAGCCTTTAATCATGGAAGCGCTGTTGCTACGGGACCTTGGGGTAAAGGGAAAGGTGCCTGGGCGTGGCAGCATGTGGCCTTGAAGTCCCCGGGCCCGTCTTCCTCACCCGTGACGCTGCCAGGTAGAAACGCATCACCAGGGTCCTAGGGCCTTGGGCTCTTGAGTTCAGCTCTTCCCCCTTCCTTATTCAGGGAACCTGAGAACTTATTACACACCCTGTTCGGGACAGTGAAACAGTTCTCGTCTAATTTCCACAAGGAAAGGAAGTGAGTCAGGCATTCCTGCTGCAGAAACTGTTTCTGGGAAAGGACTCCCTGGGAGGAGTGGTGGCCCAGCTCCTTGGGCAGCTCCTTCAGCCCCACATAACTGCCAGAGGCTGGTGGGGACCTGGCACCACTGAGGAATGCCCCTCTCAGCCAGAAACCTTCAGTGATGGACAGTTACACTGCAAATGCTGAAACCAGCTGTGGAAACCTGGTTGTGTTGGTGTTTGTTTTAATTGTGGTTAAAAAATAAACAAACCTGTAACATAAAATTAACCATCTTAACATTTTTAAGTGGCATCATGTCCATCCATTTTTTTTTTTTTGGTTCAATAATCATCACCTTGGACTGCCAGTCCATTCTGAAGGAGATCAGCCCTGGGTGTTCTTTGGAAGGCATGATGCTAAAGCTGAAACTCCAGTACTTTGGCCATCTCATGCGAAGAGTTGGCTCATTGGAAAAGACTCTGATACTGGGAGGGACTGGGGGCAGGAGGAGAAGGGGACGACAGAGGATGAGATGGCTGGATGGCATCACTGACTCAATGGACGTGAGTCTGGGTGAACTCCCAGAGTTGGTGATGGACAGGGAGGCCTGACGTGCTGCAATTCATGGGGTTGCAAAGAGTCAGACACGACTGAGCAACTGAACTGAACTGAATCATCACCACCAATCTCCAGAACTCATTCATCTTGTGAAACGGATACTCTGTACCCTTAAATGGGAGACCCCCCATTCCTTGTCTCCCCAGCCCAAGCCAACCACCCTTCTGCTTTCTGACTCTGTGACTGAACTACTCTAGAGACCTTGTATAAGAGGTCTCTGCTTTTTAATGTGCTGTCTAGGTTGGTCATAGCTTTTCTTCCAAGGAACAAGCATCTTTTAATTTCATGGTTGCAGTCATCATCTGCAGTGATTTTTGGAGCCCCCCAAAATAGTCTCTCGCTGTTTCCATTGTTTCTCCATCTATTTGCCAGTGATGGGACCAGATGCCATGATCTTAGTTTTCCGAATGTTGAGCTTTAAGCCAACTTTTCACTCTACTTTTTCACTTTCATCAAGAGGCTCTCTAGTTCTTCTCCACTTTCTGCCATAAGGGTGATATCATCTGCATATCTGAGGTTATTGATATTTCTCCCGGCAGTCTTGATTCCAGCTTGTGCTTCATCCAGCCCAGCGTTTCTCATGATGTACTCTGCATAGAAGTTAAATAAGCAGGGTGACAATATACAGCCTTGATGTACTCCTTTCCTGATTTGGAACCAGTCTGTTCCATGTCCAGTTCTAACTGGTGCTTCTAGATCTGCATACATATTTCTCAGGCAGGTCAGATGGTCTGGTATTCCCATCCCTTTAAGAATTTTCCAGTTTGTTGTGATCAACACAGTCAGAGGCTTTGGCATAGTCAATAAAGCAGAGGTAGATGTTTTTCTGATAGTCTCTTGCCTTTTTGATGATCCAGCGGATGTTGTCAATTTGATCTCTGGTTCCTCTGGCTTTTCTAAATCCAGCTTGAACATCTGGAAGTTCACGGTTCACATCCCCATAGTTCATGCATATTGTAGCATATGTCAGAATTTCCTTCCTTTTTAAGGCTGAACAATATTCCATTGTGTGTATTGTATGTATGAACCACATTTTATTTATTCATTCACCTTTCAGTGGACTGTTGGATTCCCTGCAGCTTTTGGCTATTGCAATGAATCTTGCTGTGAATATTGGTTCTTGTTCTGATGGAACAGCAAGGACCCAGGAGTAGATTGTTTTGACTGATTGTGTAAAGGAATCTCTGTTTATACAGCTTTGATTCTTTCTTGAAATTCAGAAAGACTAGCCACCCAATTGTTAGGAATAATCCAACTAAGTGTGTGTTTCTGTGTACTTGGATTTTTCATTAAGTTGAGGATTTAATGTAGATGAAATTAGAAGGGAAGAAGTGAAAGATGTTAAAGAAGAGAGGGCAGAGTCTCGTTGCCACACAACTGTGAAACTTTGTTAGAGAGAAAGAGGGGAAAGAGTCACTCCCCCGACAGAGCAGAGGATTCATGCTGTTTACCTGGAGAACTATAAACCACCCAGGAGAAAAACCCAGGTTAGCTCTTCCTTTACAGAATTATCAGTGTGTCTTTAGTGAGAGGAATCCCCTGCACACAACTGGCTGCAGCTTGCAGAGGCTTCCTTCTGCCACGTGAAGCGTTCATCCTCTCTCTCTCCTTGCTGGAGTTACGCCCCATCCTTCTTGAACTACTGGGAGCGAATGCCTCCCCATCTCTGGTTCTTCTGGTTTCTTCCAGAGTTCCCTGGCTAGAATGCTACCACCGCAACGGCACCTTCCCTTTGGCCTCTAACTATAGGTCTGTGAAATGAAGTCGCTCAGTCGTGTCTGACTCTTTGTGACCCCGTGGACTGTAGTCTGCCAGGCTCCTCTGTCCATGGGATTATCCAGGCAAGAATACTGGAGTGGGTTGCTATTTCCGTCTCCAGGAAATCTTCCTTGTCTCTCATTGCTATTCTTTGAAATTTTGCATTCAGTTGGGTATATTTTTCCCTTTCACCTTTGCCTTTGATTTCTCTTCTTTTCTCAGCCATTTGTAAGGCCTCAGACAACCACTCTCCTTTCTTGGATTTCTTTTTCTTGGGGATGGTTTTGGTCACCTCCTCCCATACAATGTTAGCAACCTCCATCCATAGTTTTGAGGTACTCTGTCTACCAGATCTAATTCCTAGAATCTATTCGTCACCTCCACTATTTGTTCCTGTATATCCTCACAAGACCAAGTCTTCACTACCTTATACGCCCTTCACTTACCTTCCAAAGGACTTGGTTTTAACAATGCCAATTATTCCAAAAGAATGTCTGTGTTTGACACTTGTCAGAAAGAGCTCTGTATAGGTGGGAGGGTGGAGATGATGATGGGAACTGTTATAGGGCCAAAAGGATTTGCAGGCATTTTCTTTGCATTGGTCTCAGAATTTCCATTGAATTGCAAATTGTTATCCTGTTTCTATCCCAGCTCTTCAGCTTTGCCTTTCCCAGATGATTTCATTGAAAAGCAATGACGAATTATGACTTGTCTTTTCTGCTGGAGCCTTAACAAATAGTTTTTTCCCCAACTGTAAACATTTTAGTAAGCATTTTGTTTAGTGAGTCATTAATTTGATGAGGAAAATGTCCTAATAAAGATAAAGAAACTGTAAACTGTTTCAAAAGCTGCAGAGGGAAAAATGTTCAGGCCCTTGTAGGTCAACTGCTTCCTCTTGTTCCTTGCATTTTGTCTGTTGCTTGGTCATGGGAACAGACAGAGTTTTGGGGTTTATGTCCTCATCTGAATTCCCTTCTGTGAAGAACTTGGACATACATACCAAGTGTGGATGTCTAACTTCTGTAGTCTCCTTATGGACAGGAGCTGTGTATGAGGTGGTGGTTTTGAAAAATTGTTTAGTTGCTGAGTTGTGTCTGACTCTTTGTGATCCCATGGACTGTACCCTGCAAAGCTCCTCTGTTCATGGAATTTCCCATGCAAGAATACTGGAGTAGATTGCCATTTCCTTTTCAAGGGGATCTTCCCGACCCAGGGATCGAACCTACGTCACTGGCTTTGGCAGGCAGATTCTTACTGCTGAGCCAGCAGGGAATCCCCTTTATGAAAAACAGTCAATGAGATTTACCCCTTCCACCACAAACTAGCACATTAGATGTGTCACTAGGTTGGCATCGAGACATAATTGTTTTGGAGAAGGCAATAGCAAACCACCCCAGTACTCTTGCCTGGAAAATCCCATGGGCGGAGGAGCCTGGTAGGCTGCAGTCCATGGGGTCACAGAGAGTCGGACACGACTGAGTGACTTCACTTTCACTTTTCACTTTCATGCTTTGTAGAAGGAATAAAAGGTCAGAGATACTAAAATAGATCAAAGGCTAAAGAGACTAGGAAGCCTTCTTAGCTATAAGCCTGAGATAGCATAAGGCAGAATCTGCATTCTTCATTTGTATGAAATTTTTCTGGGATTATTATGACCTTACGTTCTTCATAATTTTGGTAAGACTCAATGTTCCAGCATGGATATAGCTATTTCTTGGTTTTATTTGAATGTTAGTGAAGTGTAAACTTATTTCATGTATTTTTTTTTTTACAGAAATGTATGATCTTTATTAAATCCAAGGGTAAGCATTATAGATGTTTAAAAAGCAACTGTCCAGGAGTACTTCATTTAAATGTCAGGAGGCATTTAAATGTCTGTCTCTGACTCTCAGTCTTTCAGGAGGTAGACCCAACTGAAGACTGGAAAAGAAAAAATAACACATTCGAAACTTTCTTTGATAGAAAATTTGCTTGCAGTATTCATTAGCTGTAAAAATGTATGAAATGAGAAGGGAAAAATGAACTCTATATAGTCAGTAAAAATGAAAATCAAGAGGCACATTAAATTGAGGTGCTAAGTACATTAGAAAGAACTTGGATTCTGTTTTACTTATATAATCAGTTAATACCTTTATGTAAGTTCATATTTGCTCTCTTGCCAGGTACTTGTCAAAAGGAAACATGATGATCCAAAGATAACCTTTCATTACAACATGCCTTTAAAAGTATTGCCCAATGTTTTGTTATCATTGACTTGGTCTTCCTGGACTATCCTTTTGCCCCCTGCCAAAAAAAAATGTGGTACTAGGTATAATACCACCATCTGTGTGAAGTTTGTGCATTTGTGTTCAGTTCAGTTCAGATGCTCAGTCGTGTCCGACTCTGCGACACCATGAATCACAGCACAGGTTGGTGCAAATGTAATTGTGGTTTCGGACGTTGAATTTTAAATTTTAAATCAATTTAAATGCAGCCTTCTAAATCAATTCAGCCTTCTAAATAGGCTGAAATACATCTTTAAAAATCAAAATAAGAATGATTACAATCAACACATTTTTGCCAACGAGAAATAAGTGTGTTCATTCCTATAGCTTAAAAATTCGTGTTTCAGGATTCAGTGAAATTTTGGAAAGCATCTTCTGCCTCCTGCTGGCTGCAGAAGTTTTTCCTTCAAAAAGTTCTTGAGATGCTTAAAGAAGTAGCAGTCGGTTGGCAAGACTTCAGGTGAATATGGCGGGTGAGACAAAACTTCATAGCCCAACTTGTTCAATTTTTGGAGCATCGGTTGTGTGACATGTAGTTAAGGGTTGTTGTGGAGGAAAATCGGTCCCTTTCTGTTGACCACTGCTGGTTGCAGGCATTGCAGTTTTCTGTGAGTGAGTAAAAGTTGCTCAGTTGTATCCACTCTTTGCGACCCCATGGACTATAGCCCGCCAGACTCCTCTGTCCATAGGATTCCCCAGGCAAGAATACTGGAGTGCATCTCATCAATGTGCTGAGCATACTTCTTAGATGTAATGGTTTCACTGGGATTCAGAAAGCTCTCATGGATCAGACCAGCAGCGGATGGCCAGACAGTGACCATGACCTTTTCTTGGTGCAAGCTTGGCTTGGAGAAGTGCTTTGGAGCTTCTTGGTTCAACCACTGAGCTGGTTATTGTATAAAATCTTATTTTTGTCAGGTGTCATAATCCAATCAAGAAATGGTTTGCTGTTGCTGCATCTAGTAAGAGAATACGACACTTCAAAATGGTGATTATTTTTGATTTTTGGTCAGCTCATGAGGCACTCAGTTATCAAACTTTTTCGCTTTTCAAATTTGCTTCAAAGGCTGAGTGACTGTAATAGTAACACTGAGTCTTTTGGCAACTTCTTGTGTAGTTTAAGAGAATCAGCTTCGATGATGGCTCTCAGTCGGTTGTTGTCAACTGATGGCCGGCCATTACACTCATCTCCAAGGTTCTCATCTTCAAGGTTCTCATCTCCTTTGCAAAATTTGACCCACCACTGCACTGTGCGTTCAGTAGCAGTTCCTGGGCCAAGTGTGTTGTTGATGTTGCAAGTTGTCTCTGCTGCTTTACAATCCATTTTGAACGCCAATAAGAAAATCGCTCAAATTTGCTTTTTGCCTAGCATCATTTCCATAATCTAAAATACATATAAAATAAATAGCAAGTGATAAGTCATTAGCAAAAAACATAAAGCAAGAAATGAGCCTTCAAATGATGTGTAACATAACCATATTTATTTAAGAATATATTCCAGTATTAAATGGCAAATTTCAGCAATGCAGAACTACAGATTACTTTTGCATCAGCCTAATATAATACTGCAAGAGCATTTCATAGCAGACATGACAAGCCAAATTTGATAACTGTATAAATATATTTTGGTTAGCTGTCTTTCTAACTACATAGAATTATGAAATGCTCTTTGTGAGGTGTGATCTTGCAAACTACACAGGTTATATTCTGCCATGACACCCTGCAGGGGCTGGGTTTAATTCTGGACCCTTTTAACCTCTCATGATCATCAAATAAACACGTCTTTGGTATGACAGGAGCTACACAGATGGCCAGGATGCCTGCATCCATTCAGCTGACAACTTTGTGTGCCGCTCCAGGCTGGGTGTCAGCTGGGTCCCTGGGCACGTGAGGTGAGCTTGGAGAAGACATGCAGGAACCAGCAGGTGTGCTACCGCTGAGCACACAGGCTGGGCAGAGTGTGCCACAGAGGTCTCTGCTCAGCACCCACCACTCCCTGCAGTAAAGGAGGGGCTGGGAGGCAGGTCAGGACTAGGTACCAGCTGAGCGGGGCCTTGACTGCTGGTCCAAATCTAAAGCTGTTTTGCATATAGCCTTTGAAACGTACGCCCGTATGAGTTAGGTGACTTGGCCACTTTTTAGGGAAACCTTTATTACACTCCCACTTTGTATGCATGTGGAAACAGTGCAATGGAAAGCACAGTCGGGGCCACTCGGGCCTGACTTCACATCCTGGCTGCCACCTAATAGCCACCTGCCCTTTCTGGACTAAAGATGAAAAGGGATACTGAGATATGCGATGTGTGCTGGTTCAGGGCATGGAATGAGGTGGCCGATGCAACGATCATTGTTAGTCCCTCCTCTTCCCTTAGCGCACCAAAGTTGAATACCTTAAAAAAGGTATTGTATTTTGAAAGGTGCCTGATGAAATCAAGAAAGAAGGCAAGGCTAATGACAGGATAACAGAGAGACTCACCTTAGGCACCATTTATTGTTTCTGGACTAAGTGCTTTCTTTACATTTCCCCATCTAATTCAGTAATTCAAACTTAGGGGCTATTTCATCCCCACTTTACAGATGAGAAAAGTGAGGTGAGAGCAGTTCCTTAACAGGAATTAACTCTGCCAGTCTGGCTCCAGAGCTCTTAACTGTCGGAACGGAGCTTCCGAAGAGGACAATGAGACACTAAAAACAGCACCTCATCCTTTAAGGGACACTTCTGTGTACCTTGTTATGTTTGTCCCTCATAAGGAAAAATAGGAGATGGCTAGAAATGGGGCCAGAAGACTGATGGGAGGTGACTTGCTCAGTGTTACTGAATCCGTCCGTGGCTGAATTGGTGCAAGAACGCTTCCTGCTTGATAATCTTGTGTTTACAGGATGAGGGTAGATCAGCGCAGAAATCCTTTTAGTAAGTGAATGCTGTTAAATGTTTCAAATACGGAACAGACTCAGGGAGGCTGCATGCATCGTTCAAAGTGTCACATGCCACTGTTGCACCGTCAGTGCCCAGCATAATTAGAGAGGGCTCGTCAGCCTCAGAACCACACCGCTTCTGAGCAACCCAAGTGGAGGCTGGGAAGCACCGACGCACTCTGTCTTCTGGCCCCCTGGCTAGGGTGCCTCCTCGGCCGCCTCCTGGATTGCGAAGCTGTCACGGAGGAGCAGCCCCGGCGCAGGTTGCTGTGAGCCCGGGTGCCTCCTGCTGAAACCAGAAGGGAGATGATAAGGGGCCTGTGTGGTGGGGATGGTACGGGCCGCCTTCTTCCCATGCTAATCACGCTTTCTGCAAATTGAAGGCTCAGCGCAATTTTAAAGAAAGCAAGAGAGAAAGGAAACCAAATATGGTTGGGCCAGGAGCCCTTTGGAATTATGTGGTGTTCTACCCTGTAGCTGGAGATCCAGTTTCAGATGCCTGTGATTATGGCCTTTGCAAACAGTTGTCAGAGAAATTCGTAAGACTTCCAAAGGCTGCGGAAGAGCAGATGTGGCATTAAATTTCAAGTGCAGTTACTCATAATAGCTTACACGTGGACCCGGAGTGTTCAGGATTCAGGCCTGAGTCTCTGTGACCAGTAGGTGTGGGATGTTGAGCAAAGGTGTCAGCATTTTCTGGCAGTCTTTTCCTGTTACGTCACTTACTCCCGGCCCACAGACCCTTACCAGTGGGAGAACTCTTCCATAACTCATAGCGCCTAACACTGTCATCCCTTTGTCCTGTTAAAAAGAAGACTTGACGTGACTTCTTTGCCAACAGGCGTCAACCATGCCAGCAGATAGACTGTGGAAAGTGTGAGTCTCTGTGCTCAGTCGTGTCCAACTCTTTGCAACCCCAAGGACTACAGCCCACTAGGCTGCTCTGCCCATGGAATTTCCCAGGCAAGGATACTGGAGTGGGGAGCCATTTCCCACTCCAGGGGATCTTCCCAACCCAGGGATCAAACCTGTGGATTGGCAGGTGGATTCCTTACTGTTGGTGCCACCTGAGTCTCTATCAGTTCAGTTCAGTCACTCAGTTGTGTCTGACTGTTTGTGACCCCATGGACTGCAGCGCGCCAGGCCTCCCTGTCCATCACCAACTCCCAGAGCCTGATGTCCACTGAGTTGATGATGCCATCCAACCATCTCATCCTCTGTCGTCCCCTTCTCCTCCTGCCTTCAGTCTTTCCCAGCATCAGGGTCTTTTCTAATGAGTCAGCCTTCTCATCAGGTGGCCAGAGTATTGGAGTTTCAGCTTCAGCATCAGTCCTTCCAATGAATATTCAGGACTGATTTCCTTTAGGATGGACTGGTTGTATCTCCTTGCCATCCAAGGGACTCTCAAGAGTCTTCTCCAACACCACAGTTCAAAAGCATCAATTCTTCCATGCTCAGTTTTCTTTATGGTCCAACTCCCACATCTAGACATGACTACTGGAAAAGCCATAGCTTTAACTAGACAGACCTTTGTTGGCAAAGTAATGTCTCTGCTTTTTAATATGCTCTCTAGGTTGGTCACAGCTTTTCTTCCTAGGAGCAAGTATCTTTTAATTTCATGGCTTCAGTTACCATATGCAGTGATTTTGGAGCCTAAGAGGGAAAGTCTGTCACCGTTTCCATTGTTGCCCCATCTATTTGCCATGAAGTGATGGGACCAGATGCCATGATATTCATTTTTTGAATGTTGAGTTTTAAGCCAGCTTTTTTGCTCTTCTCTTTTGCTTTCATCAGGAGGCTCCTCAGCTCTTCCTCACTTTCTGCCATGAGTCTCTATGGCCAACTTAATTGGCTGGGCAACAGACACTGTCCAGTTGTTAGCGGAGTTTGAAGTATTCAGCCTTGCCTTGTTTAATATTTCTTTTCCACAGTTCAGATGGCAAGGACTTTAATGACTGTCAGGAATACCTTTATTTTATTATTAATAATGAAGATCAAGATCAAAAGGATAAGATGTAATTATAATAAACTAGCAGTTGTTCTTTTTGAAGCAAAAGCTGCTAGGTTTCTCCTTATCTCCAATAAAGAGGTAAGCTTACTGAGTTAAAAAATTTGAAGTGTTCATTAGGCAACAAAAACGATTAAAAAGAATATTCTAAGTCTTAGTATATATAAAAAGGATATTCTCATTCTTGTTATATTGAAACACTCTTCTCTAGAGCTTTTCAAATAGTAATTGCTAGAATACACAGTTTATCCTAGATTAATAAGTGGAGAACCCTAAACTGAGTGGTGGAATATAATTTAAGGATCAACTTTTTTTTTCCCCCTATAAAACCTGGACATTTCTGCCATTGCTTTATTGAATGTGCCTGCCTGCTCTTCAATGTGAGGCCTTGCACAGGCTCACCCCTGGAACACTTAGACACTCCAAGTGGGAGTCTCTTTGCAGACTTGACTGCCCTGGTGTGTCACTGTTTCGTGGTGACCGAGGAAGCAGAGAGAGAGGCTGAGAGCCAGAGGCACACCACTCTGGGAAGCTCCACGCACTGGGCTGCAGTCCCCGCGTTCAGACGCTGCGGTTCCCCTGTGCGCTCGGGGCTTCTGCGTGACCAGGTGGGGCAGCCTCTTCTGTAGGTGAGGCAACATGAGACTCAAGCGGATGACGTGGAGCAGCCACCGCCGGTACTTGCCTGCTGCCTCGTTGTTACGAAACCGTCTCACTTAATCCTCACAGCTGCCCAGTGAGGGGGCATGTGGATGAGCCCGTGTTAGGAATAGCAGAGCTCTGAGAGGTTTGAGTCGCTTGCCCCGGGGAAAGGAGACCGAAAGGGCAGCTTTTGACTGCCCGTGGTAATTATGTCCCCACACTGCAAATAGTGAAGCCGGTACTTACCCCCAAGAGTCTGCCCTCCAGAGTTGATGCGGTTCCTCCTCCTTAGGTCCTTCAGAGAGGTACAACCTCGGATGAAAATGGCCTTGCTATCCCTCTGACACTGGGAGCTCGTGTGAGAAGGGTCTGACCGCAAACCCCATCTGTAGTATGGAGTCCATAGCCTGTCTCTGTGATTGTTGTAAGTGATCCAAGGAGATGAATGCAAGGGCTCAGTTCGTCCGCGGTGAGGAGGAGGTTTGTTGTTACTGCTAAGGTCTTCAGTCCTCTTGAGGTTTGAGTTCTGGAAGATTCTGTCTCCCTTGATGCATAGCTGGGATGTTTCTACGTGGAACACTTATTTACTCCTGACCCTCTGGTACTGCACACACCCACAGTAGTTTCCTGGGGGCTAGTCTCCAGGGATCACAGCTTTAGAACCTCTTTCATCATCTGTTTCCTATTCATTCCACATACCCCCAGGTTCAAACTTTCAAGATTCTTCTACCTCATCAAAACGTGGAGACAGCTGGGCCTCTGATTCTTGCTCACCCTCATGCCTTTCTAAGGCCAGTGGTACTCATAGTCTCTGTCCAGAGCTAAGCTTTTAATTCATCCTTGAAAGATATATGGGACATTTTTGTCCCAAGCAGAACCAAATGCTTAATATCCCTGTGTGTCACTTAGCCGGGGGTGAACACATTATCCTCTTGTCTCATTTCCTAGAAACAGGTAGAGACAGGCCCACAGGAGGACCTGAGAGCTGAGGTCACACTCTTCCCTCGTTTGCATTGTCAGCGAGAAGTACTTCCTGACAAATGCTGCTGTTCTTTTTACCTTTCTCAAGAAGTTTTTCATCCTGGCTGTCTTTGCTTTCTCATTTACTTATGGGAAGCAGAAAGAATATAGGAGGCTCTATTCCTAGTTTTTCAGTATTAATCTAAATTTTATGAAAATCCTAAACTGATCAGCTCCGCCCTCCCCAACTGAAATCTCCTTGAGCTTAAAATGCTGTCTCCTTTTTCAAAGTCTCCCTTCTTAACTGCTTGCCAAGAGTTCAGAATCATTTGGGCTGGATCATTTCAACATAAACGAAGACTGAAGATCTCTTATTTATCATCTAGAAGAAAAGCCATTTTAAAAACTGTCATTCCTTTCAGAAAAAAAAGAGAATGAAAAACTAAGCCATTGATATGACTGAATAAATGAAAATTTGAATGGAATGGGGACAAAATCAGTTCCCTTATTTTTAATTGTAGAGCTTCTGTTCATGCAAAGTGACCCAGGAATAAAGAGGTGACCAGTTTGAGTTGAGCTAGATGAACAAAAAAGTTGAATACCATTGAGTTATTTGCCTTCTCCTTTCCTGTTATTGTGAATGGAATGGACTTCTCAACCAGTATCTTCCTTCTGATTATTTCAGATGAGGAAGCTGCAGGGACTTACCTGACCTTTTACTTCACCTGAAGATCCCTGTCACAGTCCTTGATTAGAGATGCTAAGCTGGAACATAAATAAGGTATTAAGTGAGATTCTAGAGCAGTTTTTTAAGAATGCTACCAATCAGTCAGCCCACTCAGTTAGCCAGTGTAAGTTGTGCATTATGGTAGGCATTTCAGCTTGGCTTGGTCCTGAAATCTGGAATTATTCCCACTGTGGCTCCAGTAGTTGGTCTGTTTTGACCCATGGTGCAAGGAACTGGCCAGAGAGTAAAATGGCAAAATCCCTGAAGTTGGGACCCTTCATAAGCCTTTTTGCTTTGTTTGAGGCCAGTTTTTATCTTTTTTTTTTTTTTTTTTAGTGTTAGTAGCTCAGTTGTGTCCAACTCTTCGTGACCTCATGGACTGTATAGCCTGCCAGGCTCCTCTATCCATGGAATTCTTCAGACAAGAATACTGGAGTGGGCAGCCAGTCCCTTCTCCAGGGGATCTTCCCAACCCAGGGATCAAACCCGGTCTCCTGCTTTGCGGGCAGACTCTTTACCATCTGAGCGACTCAGATGCAAAAGGAAGGAGGAAATAAATTACACTTTGGTACTGAGATTTGGGTTAATCTTTGGTATTATACCAAGTATACCTTCTCAGAACGGTCTGCTTGAAACGCAGCTGTCATGAGTAAGCATTCTCCCAGATCGTAGCATCTAGGCAGCAGAGAGCTGGCCCTGGAGTCTCTGAGCCCTCACAGTGCTCATGTATGTTATTAATGGATCTCATGATAATTTTGCCTTGTTAGAGGACCTGCAGGTAAGAAAAAGCATGATGCCGGAAACCTAGCATGGAAGGCAGAGTGCAGAGTCATGGTGTCGGAAGCCTTGTACTAAGTGATTCCTGGAAGGTGGTTCCCAGAGGAAACTGACAATGAAGTGAAGCTGTTCATATCACCCCTTGATGTCTTAGTGGAAGAAGGTACCCCAGGTGGAGGAAGAAGCCTCTGAAATATATATGACCGCCGGGCACGACTGAGCGACTTCACTTTCACTTTTCATTTTCTTGCACTGGAGAAGGAAATGGCCACACGCTCCAGTGTTCTTGCCTGGAGAATCCCAGGGATGAGGGAGCCTGGCGGGCTGCTGTCTATGGGGTCACACAGAGTCGGACACGACTGAGGCAACTTAGCAGCAGCAGCAGCAAGCCATTCCCAAACGGGGATAAATATTTCTATTTGAAATAGAGCTGCCAAAAGCTCCATGCCAGGAATCTTCTTTCTTACAAGAAAATGAAATTATCAAGTATACCCTGGTTGTGGGTGATCAGTTCCAAACCCTGCTAGAGAAAGTCTGAACTCAGCCTCATTTGGACTAGTTGGCAAAAGAGAAAAAAAAGGAGGTCTTACTCTTCCTTCTTTCTGCCCCTTAGGTCCTAGATTTTTCCTGCTCTCTCATTGCTTTTGAAAAACTTAGTACTATTCCTTTTCTTCTTTCTGTGATTGATGTCTTGTCTTTGTCACAAAGGTCATGTGCTGGCATTCCTATCTTTACACTGATCCTCTAAAAAGGTGAAATGCAAACGACCATGCCAGAGAAGGAACATAATTAATGTCTTTGTGATGCTGTCCAAGTTCTTGAGAAACTATTAGAACTGGATTATCTTGGTGTTTGCCAGTTGAGGTCAAGCAACAACTCTACTTGTCTGTCTTTCCCAGAGGGCATGACAAGAAAAGACGGAGAGAAAAGTTCAAGGAATTAAAAACAGAGCTTTCATTAGGATAGCATTTGAGGTCAGGTAAACATCTCTTTCGAGTTTCACTGAAAAATTCCAGGAGGCCAAGGGCAAAATCTCCAGAAGACTTGTTTCAAGGAGTATAGCTCAGTGGAATTTAAAATAATTTAGGAAACCTGAGTATGGCATTGCTTACGGGACATTTAGAAAAACAGAAAAGGAAAAGGACACCAAAACCCCAAATTTCTTCCCATTTGAAAAGTGTGGAAGCCTGGGAATGGTTTTCCAGGGTGATTAGGAGAGACCTCTTCATCGCACATGAGTTTCTTTGCAGGGCCCGCACAGTGTTCATGTATGTTGTCGATGGATCGGGTGATAGTTCTGCCTTGTTATAGGACACATAGCTAAGAGAAAGCATGCTGCGATGGAGTGATCATGTCAGAAACCTTGTACTAAACGATTCCTGGAAGGTGGTTCTCAAACTTGTGAATTTGAGTCAGGAATGCAGACACCCATGGTGCATAGAGGGTCACCTGGGCAAACAGAACAGCAAAATAACAAACAACAAAACCATCCTTGCAACTCGGGCACATGTCCAGTGTGTGTGGTGTAGCCTATAGCAGAATTCTTTGTGGTTCACTTTTGTGTCGGACCAGTTACTAGTTTCAGGGTTCAGATGACATCTTTAACAAGAGCTAAGCTCTTGCTTAACTTTTTTAATAAAGTAGAAAGCAACAGTCCCCTCTGACTCTGAAGGAAATTGAACCACAAGTCAGATTACCAGTGGAAATTGTGGAATTTCTGTCCCAGAGATCTTCAGAAGCAGAGCCTGAAAGTTAGGTCACTTAAGTAAGTCTGTTTGGGGACTAACCAAGATGGCACTTTGCAGAGTTCCAAGTTCATAAAACAGCTCATGTTGCTACTCTTATGTCCTTAGAACACAAGGAAGATCAGTACTTTGTTCTATTATCTTTTTAAAACTTATTAAAAAATCTTTATGTAATACAGTTGATTTAACAACGTTGTGTTGGTTTCAGGTGTACAGGAAAGTGACTCAGTTATGCATGTACATACATCCACTCTTTTTCTCTTTTAGATTCTTTTCCTCTATAGGCCACTATAGCGTGTTGAGTAGAGTTCTGTGTGCTGTACAGCAGGTTCTTAGTAGTTGTCTATTTTATTATATAGCAGTGTGTATATGTCAGTTCCAATCTCCCAGTTTATCCTTCAGTTCCATTATCTTTTGGCTTCTTAAAAATGTGTTGACTTTTCCGTGCCCTGGAATGACTGTGTCTCCCATTTGTGTTGTAATGCTAATGTTGCTGGTGGAAATTTGGGAGTGAGTAGGAGGCAGGAAGGAGGAAGTCCTTTTAGAAGATGACATTCGATCTTTCCAGAGGATGGCACTGGGAGGTCACTTGGCTTCTACAGAGCTGACTTGCCGGAGCATATTAACAAGCTCCCCAAAGAGCAGCGTTTAGCTTGAGGGCACTTCCTGTAAGGAACTGTTGCTTTGCTAAACGATCACGCTTGCTGGCTTTAAACAGTCTATAAAATGAGAAGGGGTTGGTTGGTTCTTTGTCCTTGGAAGCTGTTAACTTTACAAAGTTAAGAAGATAGTCGGAAACAAGATTTTTAAATCATCTAGCTCCACTGTGAGTCCATAATGACAAAAATGAAAAAGTCAGAAAGTTGTTCTGTGGCATGCCAAACCACAGTGAGCACAGCTCTTGAGGGCTTGATGCATTCCCAATGTCCCCGGGGCCCTTTGACTGCATCCAGTGCTAGCCTACCACGTGGTGATGAAGGAGCCTCCCTCCCGCCTACTCACCTTAAAGAGACACTGTTCATTGGCTTGTGAGCGTCTGTAAAAAAAGAATTAAGTTTTGTTAAAAATGGAAGAAGTTACAAGCCACTAAAGGTGCTGAGCAGACAGGAAAACAAAAGGTAAAATTGGAAGGATTGTGTGTGTGTGTGTGTGTGTGTGTGTGTGTGTGTGTACCAGTAACTTGTGAAAACCTATCATTCTTTTTAGTGAAAATTTAGCAATTTTAGGAAGGCTAATGTCTGGTGTGACTCTGTTTCTTAAAATTGTCCAGTCAGTGTAGCACAGATTTAATACATTCCTAGGGACCTAGAAACGAAATTATACTACCTTCCCTTTGCTTTACTTCTCTCTGTCTCCTTTGTCTTATTTTCTTGGATAGGCAAAAATAAAGGAGAGAATGCTACGTTATAACATTTGGTTTTAGTGCTGTTTTCTTTCCTTGTTCTCTTTAAAAAAAGGACACATCCATTAAAGTAAGACCCTGTGTTTTGAGTTGTTTCTCTTAACTTTCCATTCATTTGAAGTTGGCTCTGCCATGTGGTGGTTTTCCAGATGTTTGTTTATTTACAGTGAAACCCTTTCTTTCAAATGAAATCTTGTGTTTAACTTTAATATATGAAACAGAGAAAATATAGCTGTTCTTGGGGTCTCCCCTCAGCCTCCTCCCGTCTCCTGGTGCCTGAGGCACAGGGCCCGGGTGGGCACCCCAGGGCCCGAGGAACCTGGGTTTTAATCCCCTGGCGTGAGCACAGGACTGGGAGAGAGCACGCAGTTTGCTGACCTCCAGCTTTGCCACCCAGACATTTCTTCCTCACTTCACTTCTCTGGACTTAAGTTCCCTGTTTGAAAAAACAATGGCTTTGTATCCGAGCATCCCTGAGGTTCTTTCTGCGCTCCTAACAGCCAGCAGTTCTGAAGTGTCCCCAGAGCTCTGAGGCAGTGAAAAGTTCAGTGGCTAAGGAGTGCAGACACCGGGGACGGGAGACCTGGCTCAAGGAAGGACTGTCCCGTGCTAGCAGGAAGGGTTCATGCAAGCGAGAGCACAGGACCCAGAAGTCATGCAGCAGAAGAAATGTCTCTGAAGAGCGTGTTTTCTGGAGATTTCAGCGAGGCATCCTCTAACACGCGGGAGTGGGAGCAGAGGGCGGGGTTTGCGCCAGCTGGGGCTGCTGTTAACCACTGACTGCAGTGCTAAGTCCTTGGCTGTTAGAGTTCCCCAGGTGGCTCCGTGGTTAAGAATCTGCCTGCAAATGCGGGAGAGGCAGGTTCGGATTCCTGCATCTTGGAAGATCCCCTAGAAGGGGAAGTGGTGACCCACTCCAGTATTCTTGCCTGGGAAATCCCATGGGCAGAGGAGCCTTGCGGGCTATGGTCCATGGGGTTGCAAAGAGTCAGACACAACTGAGTGAGTAAGCATACATGCCCACACTGGGCTGCTGACAAAATGATGTTCCCTCACCAGAGAAAATTCTCTCCTGTCACTGTGTGTGTGTGTGTGTGTGTGTGTGTGTGTGTGTGTGTTACAAAATGGACTGAGGCCTAGTTAAAAAATCTGCAGCCAGTTAACACATTTGGTTAAGAGAATGGAGATGGTGCGGCCAAGGTCAGGGTTCAGTCATTCGCTCAGTGGGCCAGCTAACTGGGCAGGGCTCTGGAGCCAGACTGTACTTTTAACCCTGACCAGCTGCTCCTCACATGTGTGCCAGGGGTCACAGGGAGGGTCAGAGAGCCTGGAAGGATTTCTAAACTCAGCTTTTCCTCCCGGGACCTTGCAGGCAGGTCCTGGTCAGGGAGGACTTGGTGTCTTATCTTGTGGGTAGGGGATAGGGGTTGAGGGAGCACACAGTGTCCATCTTGAACAGCCTTGAAAATCTAAAATACTCTTTTTGAGCCAGGGTCTCAGCGAATTCTGACTGTGGGTCTTTCCAGTTTGAAGACTGAACTTTCTAAAGTTACAACAGAGATTACTGAAATAATGCTCTATAGTTCTTGTGAATGCCGGCCTCCTCCTCGTTTGGGAATTGGGAGAAGGGCTGGCATTAGAAAATAGATCTGTTTGTATTTTAACCCCTTGAAGCCCATTGTTCTCTGTAGCTGTTCTCATTTCTTCATTGAAACACCACTTTGTAATTAAAATTATAAACACTTGGTTTTCATTTGTAAAAGAATAGCGTACATGAATCTTATGAAAGTTGTTTTTAAAAATATGATTCCAGTGCTCACAGTGCCCCAGAGAATGGTTCTGTATGAAAAGACTTTACTACTAATTAAACACAGAACAGTTTGTCTTGTTCCTTAGCGTAAATACAGTCATGTATGAAGCCTGCACAGGATTTCATCTTTGCCCAGGGAAGCAATTAGCTTCAACTGCCATTTGTTTTCTGTGAAAGATAGAAAAAACGAGTCATCTGAGCTAAAGTATCTCCAAAACTTTTTTTGAGAAGAGACATGTTCATTTTTGTAAAAATTACGGAAGTATAAACCTTACCTACCTCTTAACTCTGCACCAACCAATCCTCACAGTAAATGGTCCTGCTCTCGAGCCAGTGGTGAAAATGGGCATAAAAGTTATAATTTTAAGACATCTGTTGGTTTTTTATCCCCAGAATTAATTTGTTTCAGGCCAGTGGCTTCCAAAGTGTTTGTTTTAATAGCGAGTGCTTTCAACAAACAAAATTTTCAATGGAATTTTAACATTAAAAAAAAAAAGATAACCGCAGAGACACTGAAGTCCTGGCTGGGGACGCTCTCTTTCTCCTTTGCCCCGCCAGCGACACCCCAGGGCCCCGCGCCGAAGGACCCTCTCTCTGCAGCCGCACTTGGGGCCGGCGCTTCACCCAGTTGCTTCCATGGGTGTGCGTGTCGGTGCTGGGCCTTCCTTTGCCTCCTTGACTAACTCTTCTGAATGGCGCACTCCTGGTGACGTCTGTTTCCCCAGCACCGCCTCTGGGTGCTTATTTTTAGTTAAGCGACAGTTAGTCACAAACTTAAAAGCAAACCACCTAAACCAACCAGTGATTTTTTTTTTTCCCTGTCCTGAAATTGGACCGTTCCACCTGACTCATCTTTTGAGTTTGGCTCAAATGCCTTATTTGTCTCTACTTTTTAGTCTGTGCCAGGAAGTTTTTCTCCCAGTGAATTTACGTTCAAATCTGTAACAACAGTGCTTGCGATACGTAGATGCTCGTGTTCACCCACCTGGTAGGAATGAGCTTTTCCTTGTATGCTGCGTTCTGAGTAATTGTGTTCCTGACTGCCTGCTTTCCACTGCTGGAATAACACATGATAATTCAGCATTAGTTCACACGGTGGGCAATGCTGGACTACCTCTTAATCAGACTGATTAGACTGGAAATGCTACACAAGGAAAAGAGCCTTCTGTAAATACACGACTCTTGAATCAATGCTTTAAGAGTAGGGCGGCACTAAGGATTGTCGGTCTTAATTTGACGAGTTGTTTGTATATTGCAAAGCATTTTTCGAGCACCTTCTGTCTAGAGTAATTTGGCTAAGCCTGGAGGGACAGACCAGCTATTTCACTTGAACTCACTCCTTTAGCATGCATCCCTGTAAGGTAGATGCTATTAATTTTATTTTTTTTTAACTGTACAATAATAGCTCTTCCCTTACTCTGGGATAATCTCACCCTTAACTATGACTTCAGTCATCTCCTGATAATTTCCCAAATTCTGTGGACTGCTCTAAACTCTACAGTTCCTGCACTTTGCCTCTTGGCATCCCCCCTAGCTGGCCACCTAACCAGTTAGGTTGGCCCTCCATACCCCTGTGTTTTGCAGCCGCAGATTCAACCAGGCTTGGGTTAAAACCTGCCCGTGCAGAGGGACAGCTATACTTCAGACTTGAAAAGCCTCAGTGAGCAAATGGAGGTCGCCCTCATGTGATCTCCTCCCCCTACCCCCGCCGAGTTTCTTATCTTGATCCAGACATTACCATCTTCCTCCATGTGTATTCATCAACTGACCCTGAGAACTCACTGTCTCAGGTGCTGTTCCAGATATTAGGTGTCCATATAGCACAGACTCAAGCATATTCAAGGTTTTGCTTTCATGGAGCTTGCCCTTTAGTGGACAAACAACTAACTTAAAATAATAAAAAACTATATCTATACCTATCGGGAGAAACATCAAGAACCTCAGATATGTGGCTGATACCACTCTAATGGCAGAAAGCAAAGAGGAACTAAAGAGTCTCTTGCTGAGGGTCAAGGAGAGTGAAAGAGCCAGCTTAAAACTAAATTTTAGAAAAACTAAGATCATGGCATCCAGCCCCATTACTTCATGGCAAATAGAGGGGGGAAATGTGGAAGTAGTGACAAATTTCCTCTTTGGGGCTCTAAAATCACTGCGGATGGTGATTGCAGGCATGAAATCAGAAGACAGTTGCTTCTTGGAAGGAAATTTATGACAAATCTAGACAGTGTTTTCAAAAGCAGAGACATTTCTCTGCCAACAAATGTCCATATAGTCAAGGCAGTGGTCTTCCCAGTGTTCACGTACAGTTGTGAGCTGCTGCTGCTGCTGCTGCTGCTAAGTCGCTTCAGTCGTGTCCAACTCTCTGCGACCCCATAGACGGCAGCCTACCAGGCTCCCCCGTCTCTGGGATTCTCCAGGCAAGAACACTGGAGTGGGTTGCCATTTCCTTCTCCAATGCATGAAAGTGAAAAGTAAAAGTGAAATCGCTCAGTCGTGGCCGACTCTTAGCGACCCCGTGAACTAAAGCCTACCAGGCTCCTCCATCCATGGGATTTTCCAGGCAATAGTACTGGAGTAGGGTGCCATTGCCTTATCCACAGTTGTGAGAGTTGGGCCATAAAGAAGGCAGAGCACCAAAGAATTGATGCCTTTGAACTGTGGTGCTAGAGAAGACTCCTGAAAGTCCCTTGGATAGCAAGGAGATGAAACCAGTCAATCTTAAGGGAAATCAACCCTGAATACTCACTGGAAGGACTGCTACTGAAGCTCAAAATCCAGTATTTTGGTCATCTGATGTGAACAAATGACTCATTGGAGAAGTCCCTGATGCTGGGAAAGATTGTGGGCAGAAGAAGAGGGCAGTCAAAGGATGAGATGGCTGGATGGCATCACTAACAATGGACATGAACTTGGGCAAACTTCAGAAGATCGCAAGGGACAGAGAGGCGTGGCATGCTGCAGTCCATGGGGTCACAAGGGGTCAGACACAACCGGGCGACTGGACAACAGCAATACCTATATATCTAGACGTGTCTGTATCTACCCATTCATCCTTTTGTATGGATGGCTGGAGACACCTGGAGAAAAATACAGCAGAGTGAGGGTTCTGGAGACCATGGGATGTGTGTAGCAAGCACGGTCAGGGAAGGAGGTGGTATTTGCACAGAGACTTGAGTGAAGTGAGGGGATAAGCCATATGCGTATCTGTGATCCGGAGGCAGGCCTGACTCACCCTCTGTTAATCCTTGCTACTCAAGGACTGAGTCATGACCATTTTTTTATTGTTGCCCAAGCCATAGCTTGTAACTGTTAGCCAGCAGGTGGATGTACTCGGACCTGGGAACAGATAAGGAAATAATTATTACCCAGTGTGCTGGGTGTGGCACAGACACACCTGGAAGTCTGCATGGGCTCTGAGAAGAAGCAGGTGGGAAGAAGGCAAAGGCAAGAGTACGTTTAGAGTTGGTCTCGCAGAAGATTACACTTGAGGTCGGTCTTGAGCGGAGTTCCACGTGTGGAGTTGGGGGGTGGGGCATATAGGGGTAAACAGGGACTGATTTGGAAGACAGATCAGATTTGGGGTCAAACCAGCCCACCAAGAAGGGGAGCACAGCACTGTGACTTGTGATGGGGAGTGGTCAGCAAACTTAGGACAGGTGCCCTGGAAATAGGTGTGTGTTCTAAGAGGATAAATTCGTTAATCTGACCTTGAATGCTGTCCTTGGGAAAGAGCAAAAGGGAGAAAGAATCTTGAGTTTTCCCCTTTACCCCTTTCCCAGGTAACCCCACACCAAGAATGTTTCTTCCCTATATCCCCCTTATCCGGAGTCCTTTTCTGATTTTTAAAGACAGCTTCAGCAAGGATTCCTTATCTGAGGCTATTGCAGGAGCCTCTGACAGCGTCACTGGAAGATCAGTCATTGTGTGTTTTGAGAATAAACTCTGCTATGTCTTGCCCCCAGGAAGGGACTTGGTGAGGCGCGGAAGCTCGGAAGCACAGGGAGGGGAGGCGGGGCTGACCTTTGCTTCTGACCCAGGGTGAAGCTGTCTGGGAGGAAGGACAGGTTGTCTCTCTTAAGGGACATGGGCTCTGGGGTCACCCTGGTTCTGGACACTCACTGGGAATGGGATGAATGTGCAGTGGGGACCCTGCTGGAACGATCTGGTGTCTTCCATACGCAGCTTTGGCATTATTTTGGTTTTACTGTGTTTGCCTTCCTTTTCTCTAATTTGTCAGGGCAGGTTTCCCCCACCTCCCACTTTAAGTTTTGTTTGGAAGACTTTATACAGTGATTCCATGACAAGAATTCTGGTGTATATAATCGTTTTTATTCTTTAATACCAAATCTTTGCATTTCTTTGTGGCACACAGGTTTGCCTGCTCAGGTAAGCAGAGCTGGGTTGACGAGCTCAGATCCTCAGCATGCCTCCTTCCGTCCCTCCCTGGAGTGCAGCTGCTGGGCTTTCTTCTTCCTTGTGGGCTGGTGGTTGTCGTAAGCAGGCCTTATTACATGGCTCCTCTGCTGAGGAGTGTTCAGTTAAGTTCAGTCGCTCAGTCGTGTCCGACTCTTTGCAACCCCATGAATCGCAGCACACCAGGCCTGCCTGTCCATCACTGTCTCCCGGAGTTCACTCAGACTCACATCCTTCGAGTTCGTGATGCCATCCAGCCATCTCATCCTCTGTCGTCCCCTTCTCCTCCTGCCCCCAATCACTCCCAGCATCAGAGTCTTTTCCAATGAGTCAACTCTTCGCATGAGGTGGCCAAAGTACTGGAGTTTCAGCTTTAGCATCATTCCTTCCAAAGAATACCCAGGGCTGATCAGTGTTAGGACTGACTTTTATTGATGTTATTCTGTATGTTACTGTGTGAGATTGAGTGCCATCATAAGCTTCCTAAGAATATTTTATCAAAGGTTCATGTCCCCTTTGCTTTGTTGTGATATGGATTTTTACAAATTTCTCAAAATGTTTGTCCCTGAAAGTGATGAAAGCTGTGTCGTACGGTTTTCATGCGGTTAATGTTTGAAGTGACTTTGTCCTCCAGCCTTCATTCAGAGGGTGTCCTCACTCGTGCCTTGGTGACCCTGTCTCTGCACCACCAAAATCCCGTTACCTGCCCACTAAGGTCCAAGGTTTAGCAAAGCTCAAAGCCTTTGATTCTGAAGCCGGAAGCTTCAGGTACTAAGGCCAGCAGTGACCCACGTACATTGTGGTGTAAGCCACAGTTCCCAGCTCTTCCTGCAGTCAGGGTCTTAGGGGCACACCAGCCCTTCCTGCAGGGTCTTGGGGGCGCAGTGCCAGGGCATCTAGGCAGACGGTTGCTAGCAGCACATGAAAGGAAGTCCTTTCCTGGAAAGTAGCAAATACAGCCTCGTTTTGGCCCCTTCAGTGCCTGGCAGATGCCTCATTGGGTGCCCAATAATTTCTGGGTGGAGAGTGGATAAAATAATGCGCAGGTAAATGCTTCCATGCACGTGTAAGATAATGAAAAGGGTAAGTATTTAAGCTGGGTTTTCAAAAGCAAACTATCCCATCAGTAGGGCTGTTTTGCTTAGAGACAGTCTCCTTTCCTCTGATTTCTTTCCTATGTTTTTGGGTAATCACAAATCCTTTAAAGGAAAGGCATGTCCAGAATGGCGAGCTGGCCTGTTCTGATGGTGTAACAGCCTCAGTGACCTTCATTTCTGTGATGGCGATGCCATGTGAGGATCTTCAAGAAGCATTCCTCAGGTCAAACAGGCTCATTCCTGGACTTCACAGGGTGTATCATTGATGGCCAGCCTTGAGCAGTGTCTTTACTTGCTGCACATATGCCTTGGCCTGTGTGAGTCCATATTACCCTCTTTGGAAAGCTTTTGAATGAGTAGACTTTACTTTGAGTTTAAATCTTGGCGTCTGTTTTTCAGAACACTAGTCTGTTACTACTTAAGGCTTATGCCCAGATTTGGAATGCAGGCTGTTAAGAAATGTCAAACAGAAAGGGCTTGTCGTGCAAATTTGCCGTGGGCTGCCTTTTGGCCTGGCGTGTGCCCTGGGCGTGCTGTGCTCACCTGCCCACCTGTGATGACCTGGATCTGTCAGTCTGAAATGACCTGTTCTTGAACAAGTTGTTGGGGGTATTTGATGAGGTTTGCTCATTGCCAGTGCCTGACTATATTCATAACTGCTTCTCTTTTGCAGAATGATCATATGCCTCTGTTCAAGTTTAAAAAATAAACAAAAATATTAAGAATAGTTGTCACTCAGAGGAAAGTTTTTCAGAATTAAAGAGCTCTTTAATTATGCATACCCTCCCCCACCACCTGTATTCTAAGGATATTCCAGGACAGAAGACATTCATGGAGGTTGGCCCAGACATCGATTTTTTCTGTTTTTAATTGGAGGATAATTCCTTTAGAAAATCATGTTGGTTTCTACCATACATTAACAGAGATCAGCTGTAGGCATATGTCTGACCCCTCCCTCTTGAAGCTCCCTCCCATCTCCCACCCCTCTGGGTTTTCACAGAGCACCGGATTGAGCTCCCTGCATCACACAGCAAATTTCCACTGGCTGTCTAATTTTACACATGGTAATGTATATGTTTCCATGCCACCCACTCAGTTCATCCCACCCTCTCCTTCCCTTCCTGTGTCCACAAGTCTGTACTCTATATCTGCGTCTCCGCTCCTGCCCTGCAAAGATATATATATATATCAGTCCTGGAATATATGTATATATCTCCATATATATGCATTAATGTATGATATTTGTCTTTCTCTTTCTTACTTCACTATGTATAATAGGCTCTAGGTTCATCCACCTCATTAGAACTGAGTCAAATGCATTCCTTTTAATGGCTGAGTAATACTCCATTGTGTAAATGTCCCACAACTTCTCCATCCATTCATCTGTCGATGGCCCTCTAGGTTGCTTCCATGTCCTGGCTGTTGTAAACAGTGCTGTGATGCAGGCAGCTGGTGTGTTGAAAATGTGCCCACTTGAGGACCGCCCTGCGAGGCCAGCGTGGCCATCGCCCCTGTTCTTCCATGCCCTCTGTGTCCTCTGGTGCCTCCGGGGCTTTCTCCGCCTTCTGGAATCCTGCTGTCACCTCTGCCTGATCACCTTCTTGATCCTATAAACCCAGTGTTCTGTCTTCCCCGAATCCTGCTTTTTCTGATGATCTGTGGGACATTTTCCTAATGCAATCATCCAGTGGTTTATACAGTAAACATTCCTGAAATGTGCCCCCTGCCTTGTGCTATGCTCAGTGTAGGAGATAAAATCCTAGTAAGCTAGAGTTAATTTTCTTCACAAAGAGCTCCTGGTCTGGTAGATTTATCACTGAATGTTGGGGAACGACCAACACAGTCACATGAGTGGACATAGCGTGGCTCTGCATGCGTAGCAGTAGCAGGCTTGGTATGCAAACCTGTCGTGTTCAGAGGCAGTCTAGTTGAGTCTCACTGGTTGCCGGTCGTTGGCAGGCTTTTCTGTGATACTCAGATATTTTAAACCTTACCCTTTAAGAGCTTCATGTTGATGTCAGGACTTTTGAATTGAGTCATTTCTCCTTCTTTAAGAGTAAAAGGAAGCTTCTGTGATGAACATTTAGCTTAGAGTCTGTGAGGTCTTTGAAAACTTGAACTTCAGTCATTCCCTGTATGGCTGAGTGATGGGGCAGGCATTGTAGAGGTTCAAGTTCCCAGCGTTTCACATGATTTAACACAGTCCAGCCTTTGGCAATCTGCCACCCTCTCTACTTGGTAGACAGGTTATGAAATTTGACACTCTTACATCTTTCTTGGAAAACCTTGTAAGTTCAGCAGTCCTTCAACGGCTGACCCATTTCTGTTAAATTCCTGTTGTCAGACCCAAGTGTGAGGTTATCTCAGACCTGTTGTCAGAATAGTCAGTGCATTTCATTGACTTAAAAAAAAAACAAACTATCAGCCTAGTCTTTGAGTGACAGTTTAGACTTTGAATGCAGAAACTGGACACGGTTCTTTGTGTTTACAACGCTGCCAGCAACTTTCCTTAAAATGTGAACCGAATTCCCCAAGCATGTATTATATCAACATAGCACAGTAAAGTAGGATTTTGACAATTCCTTTAGCTGACACATGGAAGCAGAGCCTTAGAGAAGTGTGTCTACCAAAAATACAGAGAACTTCTTTAGTGAGCTAGGAGAGATGCTTTGTGAAATAGGTGGCTCAGACGGTAAAGCGTCTGCCTGCAATGCGGGAGACCTGGGTTCGATTCCTGGGTTGGGAAGATCCCCTGGAGAAGGAAATGGCAACCCACTCCAGCACTCTTGCCTGGAAAATCCCATGGACGGAGGAGCCTGATGGGCTACAGTCCGTGGGGTCTCAAAGAGTCGGACATGAGTGAGCGACTTCATTTTAGCATATTTTGCTTTCAGCTAATCTGCTTTAGCATTCACCTCCATGCTTCACATCTTGGGGGCCATTATCGCCCCTGTCCTTGATAAATTAAGTATGATGGTTTAAAAGCATCGTGTCTCGGTTGTTGCAATGTTTCTTGGTTGGAAAGACACTGGACTTGACAGTCACAGGTCCTAGGTTGGAGCCCAGATTCTGACATTTACTGTGTGATTCAACTTAAGTTGTCAGATTCCTACTCCAGCGACCTCTACTCCTACTGTGGATCAAGTAAGCAAATGAATTGCAGAGTGTCCTGTAACTTACGCAGTGCTCTGCTGTGGGAGCCCCATTCTTGCCAAGGATGGGTTTTGTGAACTCACGCAGGGTCCCTGAAATGCCTTTCTGCCAAGGACAGTTACTGAGGCTTTCCCTTCTACGGTTATCTGTGCTCACAAGCAGCTGCATCTTCACCCACCCAGGGGCAGCCTGGACCTCGCTGGGACAGCTGTTTCTGATGACACTCTTTCTTCAGTTAAGCTGAAACCCAGCCTCTCAACTTCCAAGATGATTTACACTTCTTGGTTCTAGTTTTACAGAGTAACACGAAACAATTCAAATCAGTGCACATGTCAAGTTGTAGAAATGTATAGCTGAGAAGGGGTCTTAAACTCAGCTTCCTGTTTTTGGCAATTCAATTCAATAAATAAGAGCTGAGGCCTATCACGTGAGTGCTGGCTCCAACTCTGAAGGCGGCTATTGTTTCTCCTCCTGATCTCCGGAAGTGGAACCAAAGGGCAGGGGACCAAATGGGGATGAATGGGAAGCAAGAACTTTTAACCCCTTCATGTGCAAAAATATAGTGGTTTCATTTTTTCTTTTTTTTTTTTTGAATTATTGCTAGAAGAAATAATACCTGCATTTATTGGGCTAGGAATAATTGAATAGTTAGTGGACTATTAATCTACAGGTGGACTTACTGATGACCAGTGTGACTTTGAGGAAGTCAGTCATTGCTCTTCAGAATTAGTTTCCCTCAGGTTTAAAATGGGACTAAAATTTTCTGCACTGCCTATATTATATAGCTGTTAGGTATGATAATGTATGTGGATTCAAATATTCACTTCTATACGCCATGTAACTCTTGGAAAATTCTTTAAACTTCTCTTTGTCTGCTTCATCTTTTAAAAGAGCATTGGTTAGTATCTACTTTAGAGTTTTTGTGAGAAATAAATGAGTTAATTTCCACGAAGTACAATAGAGCAGGCCTGACAGCTGATGTCTAACACATTAAATATTTTTATGCACTTTTGAGGGCTCTGTGATATAACATTTTTTAGTCTACTGCATTTTTTTTATAGCATCAAAAAATAAAAATAAACTGTAACATCTTGTTTACCAAGCAAATCTAGTAACAGACTTGGCATCGTTTATCTTTCTGATCACTTTGGTTATTTCACAAGATGTGACTTGGCTGTCAGAAAAGCTTTGTCATGATATTGAAAGCTTACTCCCAAATACGTTCCTTCTCTGGACCTTAGGCCAAATTTATGTCTTACCAATAAAAATATAGTGGTTTCATTTTTTCTTTTTTTTTTTTTGAATTATTGCTAGAAGAAATAATACCTGCATTTATTGGGCTAGGAATAATTGAAATAGTTAGTGGACTATTAATCTACAGGTGGACTTACTGATGACCAGTGTGACTTTGAGGAAGTCAGTCATTGCTCTTCAGAATTAGTTTCCCTCAGGTTTAAAATGGGACTAAAATTTTCTGCACTGCCTATATTATATAGCTGTTAGGTATGATAATGTATGTGGATTCAAATATTCACTTCTATACGCCATGTAACTCTTGGAAAATTCTTTAAACTTCTCTTTGTCTGCTTCATCTTTTAAAAGAGCATTGGTTAGTATCTACTTTAGAGTTTTTGTGAGAAATAAATGAGTTAATTTCCACGAAGTACAATAGAGCAGGCCTGACAGCTGATGTCTAACACATTAAATATTTTTATGCACTTTTGAGGGCTCTGTGATATAACATTTTTTAGTCTACTGCATTTTTTTTATAGCATCAAAAAATAAAAATAAACTGTAACATCTTGTTTACCAAGCAAATCTAGTAACAGACTTGGCATCGTTTATCTTTCTGATCACTTTGGTTATTTCACAAGATGTGACTTGGCTGTCAGAAAAGCTTTGTCATGATATTGAAAGCTTACTCCCAAATACGTTCCTTCTCTGGACCTTAGGCCAAATTTATGTCTTACCAAAACAGCCCTGGTGCCAGGAATGATTGAGGGCGGGAGGAGAAGGGGACGACAGAGGATGAGATGGCATCACCGACTCGATGCACATGAGTCTGAGTAAGCTCTGGGAGTTGGTGATGGACAGGGAGGCCTGGCGGGCTGCAGTCCACGGGGTCACAAAGAGTCAGACACGACTGAGCGACTGAACTGGACCGATATATTACCGGAGGTGTTTTTGCTTTGCGGTGTCAGTTTGGAAAACTTTAAGTGGGGACTGGGATGGTTTTAGGGCCGCTAGTAGTAAAGAACCTTCCTACCAATGCAGGAGACATAGGGGACTCGGGTTCGGTCTCCGGGTGGGGAAGAGTGTCTCGAGGAGGGCTCGCAGCCCAGTCTAGTGCGCTTGCCTGGAGAGTCCCCTTGGACAGAGGAGCCTGGTGGGCCACCTTCCAGGGTCTCACAAAGCGTCCCACGTGGCTGAGCACGCACTAGGTTGAGCTCCGCCTTCTCTGTTGCTGTTAGGGCCTCCAGAGCTCTGCCTTAACTGGCCAGAGCTTTGCTTGTGTAAAAATCTCTACAAAAGAGATTTTTTAATGTTATCTTTGAAAGTGTCCTAATTCAGGTATTTTTGTCCCATTTCGCTTTTAGAGATAATGAAACATTGATCAAGAACTTCATGTCTAACCAACCCATTCATAATAATCCTAGTGGCTTATTTCACAGAAGCTATTTCCAGGTAAAAATACTGATCATGACTTCCCATGATGTTCCCTGAAGGGGTAAAATTAAACTGTGGGAAATGCTTGGGATTTAACTAGAAACTAACTTATAAAGAACCTTTTAAAGAAATCATAACTCCCCTAAGCTATTACATAACAAAAGACCTTATGAGTTCAGAATTCTTTTATGTGTGTATTTTTCTTAACTGAAACCCAAGGAGTATTATTAAGTATCTTCAAGTTTATAACTGAACTAAAATGGTTTCTTTAGACTGAGGAGCCTTTGAGTCCCGTGCTGGCTTTTCAACCTCAGGTCCAGTCTAGGTTAGTGTTGATGCTGTATATATTAACCTAGTTATCTGGATATAAGCTTTTACTCATATGCTGTATTATGTTATAGTCCTACATGGCATGATTAGGGTAAACATTTTTAAACATACATAAAGCACAGGTTAATTTTACCTGCTAGTCAATTTCTTTTCCAGACTTTTACAGTAAGGTATGCCAGATTTCCATTTGGGGAGGTGATGAATAGACTACATAGAGAGAAAGGGGTGCTTTCAAGGGACCGCATGGCAGAGTGAGAGGAGCGTGATTTGGAAGCCCTGCTTCTCTATGATACTAGCGAAATTTCTCTCCTTCTTTCATCATGTCTTAATGGACGTGCTCTCTGTCTGGAAAGGTTATAATCTGGTGCCACACAGTCCTGGGTGTACAATAAATTCCCAACAAATGGCAACTGTGACATTTTATATTAGAAATTTGTTCCTATTTATGTTTAATATTTAATTTAAATATGTTTATGTTTAATATTTCAAAACAATGCTGAAAGACATTTTGGTCTATTTTATGATCGTTTTAATGGGCTTATAATTTTCTAAGTTTACCTAAAGACTTTGGAACACCAAAAGAAATACTTGATTTTGAGATAAACTAATCATTAAAAATTCTTCTATTTACTGTGTTAGAGTTTTAATGACCGTTTTTCCGTTTCTCCTGTCATTGACATCCTAGTGAATTTAGTTTTGAAAGAAGGTAGCAGAGTAAGTGAAAGGATATAAAGTGCTGCCAGGATAGCGTCCTCATGTATAATTTCCTATGTCACCCTATAATTCGTTTCTGGATTATTTGGGCCTCTTGTGTTTGTTTATAAATACCCTCAGCGGGTTGTGAAGGATGTCGTAAAGCGTGTGTTCATGGACCTTCCTCACTGTCCTCTTGGTTTTTCTAGTTCTCCAGTGGTTTGGATCTTGGGTTATGCATCAGCGTTCTTAGGAAGGGACGGCTCCTTTGTAATACAAGCAAAACTTTATATGCATCCTGGGGAACCTATATTTGAAACATCACATATTTTATTGAGAGATAAAGTTGCATGGTAAGTCTTCCTTGTGTGTTTAAAATAAAAAGTAATTCTGTGTTCAATTTGTTTCTCCAGGTGGCATTTTTTGAAGTTGCTCATTGAGACTTCTCAGCATTCCTACAGATATAATAGGTGAGTCAATGAAATCAGACGCCCTTTCCAGATGGGTAGCAACTTACTTCTTGAAAGAGGTACAGTGTTTCAAACTTTTGGGCCCTAGGTTTTTTTATTTTTGTTTTTTGCTAGATACACCACTTTGATGGACATACACGAATGTTGTAAAGGACTCTGTAAAGTTTCATAAATGCTATTAAGTTTAATGTTATAAATTCCTTACTTCAATCTGACATGGTTTGTTCGTCACCATTTATAAACAAGTTTCAGGGCTCTTTATGATGGGAAAAGCTGCCTTTAAGTTGTCTTTCTTTTTGAGCTTCTCTGTGGACTATTCACCCTTTGTTATCATTTCTCTCTGAAAGGGGAAGAAGAGATGCCTCATTCAGATTACCCAGTTGTATCACTTGAAGACAGCTTGGGTAGAGGATTTGCTTAAATAGAAGTTGAAAACAGTTGACTAACAATAAGTGATTTATGATTAACTCTATAGATTTTAACTTATAAACATCACTTTGAGAGAATATTAGTAACAATACTGAGGCTGAGTAACCTCCTACAATATGCATTCAATGAAATCAAGACAGTGGAATAATAATCATCCTCAAAGTCTTTGCTCTAGTCTGGTTCTCAGAGGGCAGAGGCCTTCAACCTCTCCTACAGGGCAGGTCCCGACCTCTAGGATCTAATGCCTGATGATCTGAGGTGGAGCTGACGTCATAATAATAGAATTAAAATGCTCGGTAAATGTAATGCATTTGAATCATCCTGAAACTATTCCCACCCCCCACCTTGGTGCATGGAAAAATTGTCTTCCATGAAGCTGGTCCCTGGTGCCAGAAAGGTTGGAGACTGCTGCTCAAGGGTCCTTGCTCTTATTATGAACTTCCAGGTGGGACTCAGGCCGAGGAGCCAGTGCTTGGTATGTATTTGGGACTGACTGACACCCTGCCCTGGAGAAGGCAATGGCACCCCACTCCAGTACTCTTGCCTGGAAAATCCCATGGACAGAGGAGCCTGGTAGGCTGCAGTCCTTGGGGTTGCTAAGACTCAGACACGACTGAGCGACTTCCCTTTCACTTTTCACTTTCATGCACTGGAGAAGGAAATGGCAACCCACTCCAGTGTTCTTGCCTGGAGAATCCCAGGAACGAGGGAGCCTGGTGGGGTGCTGTCTATGGGGTCTCACAGAGTCGGACACAACTAAAGTGACTGAGCAGCAGCAGCAGCAGACACCCTGCCCAGGAGGGTCTGCTGTGTGCAGGGGATTTGCAGAGTATTTTCACAGATATCATCTCATTTTTGGGAAGGTTATCTTTTTAGCTTTCTCGATTCTGGAGAAGGAAAAATTGCTGTTAATATCATGAATTGAAGTACTAATTTCTCAAATATTCTTAAAACTGTCCTAAGGACTGCTGGTTGGGGTAGCTGGGGAAGCTTGGCTTGTTTTTCTGGTTCTTTGTTTCTTTAATGGAAACTGTAAGCTCTGACGAGTTATGGAATTATTTGAGAAAAGTTCCTGCTCGTGGGAAAGCCAGGGCTGACCCAAGACAGGTGGGTGTCCTGTTGGCATTTTATCAAACTGATAATCTTTAAATACCTGCTCTGTATTTATTTAGTGGGGGTGGGAGAAACTGTCTATTAACAGAGACTACTAATGAAAAATACATACCTCTCCCTGAATGTTGAAAATAAGGGATTTATTACCTGTGCTGTTCTGAACCAGGTGTTCCAAAACCTGTTTAAAAGTTGGGTGATGATAACAGTGTGCCATGCACTGCTCAGATCCAGGTCTGCAGAGCCCTGCCAGCCAGGCGACGTGGAGTTGGGTTGGGGCCTGCTTTTCCTCATGTGACTCTATGACGGAAATATTCTCAGCAGAGACAGGCCTGTGCTGCTGAGGAGTGTTTATTTCCACTCAGAGGCACTGTCTCCTTGAGTGAAAACAGGTCTGGTTGCCATTTTGCCCGTTATGTAAGGAGTCGAGTGTACCCCCAGCTTAAGTGGCTCTGTGTTTCCGACGTATTCGATGATGATTTAAGACCCCGCTGTGAGCTGTCACTCTGGATCAGTGCCAGCCTGGCCTGTTCAGTCCAGCTCCGGGGAAAAGCCAATTCCATTCTGCCAGTGCCTTCAACAGCTAAGTTATGTATGCCCTTGAAATCCCTGTCTCTGAAGATTTAACCAGATAAAACCAACCTGCTGTGTATCTCTCTTTGTTTTTTGAATTGTGGATTCATCCTGTATAAATATAGAAAGCATTACCAAATCAGGGACATAAGAACAACCATTCTGATGAACAGCATCTGAATTACAGAGAAATCTGATCCTGCCTTCTGTTACCTGTAATCACTCATGTTATATCAGCTTGGTGGAAGGTTTCTCTGAAGCAGAGTCTTTGTGGTTTGGGGAGAGCCTTGACATCAGGAGGCCCTGGGCTGAGACTCTCCCTTGGCTGGACACAGATCTGGCTTAGAATTCTAACTGTGGTGCGAGCTGGCCATGTGACCGAAGACAGGCTTCTTTACCTGATGAAACTCTCATCTCTTCATGTGTGGATATGACTTCCTTCCAAACTGGTTTGGAGGATTGAATGCAGCACAGATGGCAGTGTGTATGGGTACACAGTAGATGGCGAGTACCCCGTGCCTGGCGCCTAATACCACATGTCTTGGATGTAGGGTGGGGAGGTCAGCTGTGCCAGACAGCTCCCGTGCCTCACTGGGAAAGTGAGAGCTGATTCCCATTCTACCCTGCCTACTCCAAGACAGTTATGCAGAGCCTTTGAAAAGTAGGAACTTAGGGTATATGGTTGGAATGAGGGGGTTTCTAATGGCAGGCATTTTTTTTTTTCAGTCTAGTCAGAATTTCTGAGCTTGAATCCTAGATCTGCACTTTATCATTAGGTATATGACCTTGAATAAATTATTAACACCTTCTCTGGCTCTCACCCCATCTCATAGGCCTGCTGTGAGATTAAATGATTGTGTGTAGGGCAGGGTGTACGGAACAAGTACCTAGTGAATCCTAAGAAATATGCCAATAACTTTGCCAGGATCCTTTTAGCAGGGAGGCAGAGAGGCCGACTCAAAAGAATATCCATGGTTTTAAAATGTCTCCAGTTTGAACCTCTGCTTCCTGAACTGCCTTTTCCATCGTGTTATGTTCGTCCAGACCAGGGAGGATCATCTTATGAATAGACTGAGAGCAACTGTATCCTGCCATGTGATACTCGCTCATTTAGAAGGTGGGAGCACTGGGATTTGTTCTTCCTGGCTTCTCTTCACAAGTGAACGTATCTTTGCTCATCTGGGGAAATTCTTATTAGAGCTGACCAGATAAGCGAAGCGAAAGTTCCAGATCTGTATTGTCCAATGTGGTGGCTGCATCTGGCTGCTGAGCAATTTGAAATATGGCTACTGTGACTGAGGCGCTGAATTTTTCATTTTATTTCATTTCAGTTCTTTTACAATTTAGAGCTGATATTCAGTTATTGGTGAGCTTTTATGTATTGGTGGGAACAACTTGGGCGTCTGCTTTTCAATTGTGAATTTTATAAATCTAGATTAAGTGCTTCTGAGGAAAATTTAGTGCCTGAGTTGAGATGTGCTGTAAGTGCAAAATATATATTTTGAAGTATTAGAAAAAAATATGTCAGCATTTTAATACTTTTTATATTGATTAGGTATGAAAATGATACTATTTTATCTTGAGTTAATATTATTGCAATTAATTCCTTTTTTTAATGTTGCACCTAAAATTTCAAAATAATGTACTACGTGCTCACATAATTCCGTTGGACAAGGCTGCTCTAGATGATCCTTGAAAGAATTGGATAATTTCTCATTTATTAAGTGAAATACAAGGTTTTCCAATAGACTGCAGATTATGAAAGTGGCTTTTCTTCTTCTTCTAAGATATTGTTTATAGTCTACCAAGTAACAAGCTTAGAGGAATTTTTTTTGAATACTTAAAATTGGAAAGAAAAAAAAAGACACCTAGCAGATGTGTCATCTGTACCTTATGTGATACAGGCTGAGGCTCTGTTTAGACGTCTTGGCTGTGGTCCTTTCCCTTCTGCCTTCTTAGGAAATGGGTAGGGAGACACTTACAGCCGCCCACCAGAATATGAACCCAAACACTGTTTTTCAGCTAAATATTCTCCTTCTTTGATGATTGTTGGCTTTACACATGATGCTAATACCTTGTTCCCTGGGGCACATTTTGTTGTGCCCCAGGAGATCAGTTTAGGAACTAGCATCCGGGAGAAATCTGTGACTTTTAGCTACCTATAGTGAATAGCACTCTCTCCTTACTGTTGTTTAGTTGCTCAGTTGTGTCCAACTCTTTGTGATCCCATGGGGTGTAGCCCACCAGGCTTCTCTGTCCGTGGGATTCTCTAGGCAAGAATACTGGAGTGGGTTCAATTCAGCTCAGTCACTCAGTCATGTCCAACTCTTTGCAACCCCATGGACTGTGGACTGCAGCACGCCAAGCCTCCCTGTCCATCACCAACTCCTGGAGTCCACCCAAACCCATGTCCATTGAGTTGGTGATGCCATCCAACCATCTCATCCTTTGTCGTCCCCTTCTCCTCCTGCCCTCAATCTTTCCCAGCATCAAGGTCTTTTCAAATGAGTCAGCTCTTGGCATCAGGTGGCCAGAGTATTGGAGCTTCAGCTTCAGCATCAGTCCATCCAATGAACACCCAGGACTGATCTCCTTTAGGATGGACTGGTTGGATCTCCTTGTAGTCCAAGGGACTCTCAAGAGTCTACTCCAACACCACAGTTCAAAAGCATCAATTCTTTGGCGCTCAGGTTTCTTTATAGTCAAACTCTCACATCCATACATGACTACTGGAAAAACAATAGCCTTGACTAGATGGACCTTTGTTGACAAAGTAATGTCTCTGCTTTTTAATATGCTGTCTAGGTTGGTCATAACTTTCCTTCCAAGGAGTAAGCGTCTTCTAATTTCATGGCTGCAGTCACCATCTGCAGTGATTTTGGAGCCCACAAAAAAATAGTCTCTCACTGTTTCCACTGTTTCCCCATCTATTTGCCATGAAGTGATGGGACCAGATGCCATGATCTTAGTTTTCTGACTGTTGAGCTGTAAGCCAACTTTTCTACTCTCCTCTTTCACTTACATCAAGAGGCTTTTTAGTTCCTCTTCACTTTCTGCCATAAGGGTGGTGTCATCTGCCTATCTGAGATTATTGACATTTCTCCCGGCAATCTTGATTCCAGCTTGTGTTTCTTCCAGCCCAGCGCTTCTCATGATGTACTCTGCATATAAGTTAAATAAGCAGGGTAACAATATACAGCCTTGACATACTCTTTTTCCTATTTGGAACCAGTCTGTTGTTCCTTGTCCACTTCTAACTGTTGCTTCCTGACCTGCATACAGGTTTCTCAAGAGGCAGATCAGGTGGTCTGGTATTCCCATCTCTTTCAGAATTTTGTACAGTTTATTGTGATCCACACAGTCAAAGGCTTTGGCATAGTCAATAAAGCAGAAATAGATGTTTTCCTGGAACTCTCTTGCATTTTCCATGATCCAGCAGATGTTGGCAATTTGATCTCTGGTTTCTCTGCCTTTTCTAAAACCAGCTGGAACATCTGGAAGTTCACGGTTTACATATTGTGAAGCCTGGCTTGGAGAATTTTGAGCATTACTTTACTAGCATGTGAGATGAGTGCAGCTGGAGTGGGTAGCCATTTCCTTCTCCAGGGGGTCTTCCCAATCCATGGATCGAACCTGAGTCTCCTGCTTGGCAGGCAGATTCTTTACCACTGAGCCCCTTGGGAAGCCCTGAAACATTCTAAACAAGCAGATAAAGTGATTGCCTAACTTACTGGTCATATTTAAGCCTGAATGTTTAATTCTGTTCCTGTACCAGTGTAAGACATTTCTAAAAGGCATTTTTCTCACTTATTCAATAAAGTAATAGACATAAATAGGAATTTGAAAGAAATGAATAAAAGCATTCTAACACAAACGTTAGGTAGTTTCAACAAATATTTAGTCAGAAACTTAACTGTACTGGTCCTGTAGTACCCGAAATAGAAAGGGAGGAAGTGCTGGCTTAAAGTGTAGTTGTGCTAGTTTGCATGAAACATGAGAAGATAGTACAATTAAAGTGATCAATATTCTATCTCACATTTATGCCCTTGGTGACACTGAAGTGTATTCTAAGAGGTGGGGGAGGAGGGTCGGGGGAGGAGGGTGTTCGATTCAGAATCGTACTGGTCCGGGTTTGAGTCCTGGCTGTGTCCCAGTGGGACAGTACTGGGGTTTCCAAACTTCTCTGATCGTGTCCCTGTGTAGTCAGTGCCAACGACACCAGCCACTTTGCTTGTTCAAATCTTTCCATCGTATTTACTTGATCTGTAACACCTGCACCCGTTTGGTTAATACACATGGCGAGTACCTTGCCGTCCTCATACTTTGCCAGACTGAAGAAGTGAAGGAGAGTTTACTGTCCGGTACTGTAAACTCTGTCCAGAATTAGGCAGGATTGATATTTATATATTGGATCGAAACCATTATCAAATTTCATGAAGAATCTTCAGCTAAAGAAACGTAGCTTTTCCTTACAGAGGTTAATTGTTATGACATTGAGGTTTTTAAATTCCAATATTAGAATATATTAAGAGAATTCATTTCTGCCAGCAGCTCATAGTTAATAGACAAGGAGACGACTTAGTGAGAGAGGTTATAATCAGCCTTCTCTTCTTACTGAGAGTAGATTGGACAAAATATATGCTTTCTGAATAGAAATTGATAAAGTATAAATAGACACTGGTTTGCAAGATTTAACAAAAGTAAATCAAAGTAATTAAATGCATTGAAGACTTAAACTGAGTGAAGTTCGTTCTCTATTTCTGTTACTCGCATATTGACAAATTATCTTCTTTTTCTGGCAAGAAGTCTGGCTGTAGACAGCGTGTGTGTCTGAAGGAGAGTCCTGAGCATTCTTCCCAGCAGGAAAGAATTCTTCCCTTTCTATGGAAAGCGGCTTCCCTGGGTAGACTGTGAACCTCCTGAGGGCTAGTCTGAGTCTGATATTGCACTCTCTGTGCCCAGTACAGTGCCTGATGCATGCTAGGGGCTGAGAGAGCATCTGTTGCATGGGTGGAGGATAAATGATGGTTAGACTGTAGCGCTGGTCCTGTGACTTTCTCTGCAGAGAACTCTACTTCAGTACATTATAGATGGCCCGGCACAGTGCCTGACACATGTTGTGTACACAGTAAATGCTGGTGAAATGGAGGCATAATTGTGGGCTTAAGTATAGCTTCTAGTTTATAAAGGACTTTTGGAATATGACCTGTGTTTTTAAATATGTTTGTTTAATAATA
Organism: Madoqua kirkii; assembly: GCA_006408675.1. NCBI lineage: Eukaryota > Metazoa > Chordata > Mammalia > Artiodactyla > Bovidae > Madoqua > Madoqua kirkii. Next base: position 79,865 of record SJYC01147329.1, read on the forward strand.
TCCTCATTACACAAAGTAGGGAATAATCCTTACTCTAGAAACAAAGAGTATAAATCACAGAGGAAACAATAACTTTCACTACATTAAAAATGATGAACTTTATCAAAAGGCTATAAGAGAGTGAAAAGATAAAATATCTAACACACTCATAAATTTACAAAGGAGAATATGTAAGGAAAGCCTGTGAATTAATAAGGAGGATAGGCTGACAAATGAAACAAAAATCCAGGAGTAGAGAAGGGTGGTGAAATACTTGAACAGGCACTTCATGAAGAGGAACCACAAGGAACCAGTAAAATGAAAATTTGCTCAACCTCGTGAGTAATGAGAATATAAACCCCTCCATGAGATACAAACTCACTTCTACCTGATAAGCAAAAAATTTTAAGTCTGATAATGGCAAGTCCTAACAAGAGAGTAGAACACCATGAACTCTCGGATACCAGTGGTGAGAATCAAATTATATCCACCCACTTTGTTGTTTGACTTTTTACTGTTCTTTATTATTATTTTTTTTAACTGAAAAAAGTTGATGTGCAGTATCTTATTAGTTTCATGTAAACAACACAGTGGACCGCGTTTTAAATACATTATGAAATGATCACCATGGTAAGTTAAGCAACCATCTGAATATAACCCATTTATGATTTGGGGAGCCAGGGAGGTTCTTGTAAGCAGAGAGGTGAGGTTGAACATTGAGAAGGCACCATGAGGGACTTCCTTGCTGGCTCACTGGTTAAGAATCCCCCTTGTAATGCAGGGGATCCCTGATGGGGGAACTAAGACCTCACATGCTGAGGAGCAATAAGCCAGCTGTAGCTAAGTGATGAAGCACAGTCTGGAGGGTTGCGGGGGGTGAAGGGAAGGGGAATGGGATTAGCTCAGGGCAGAGACTGGGCAACTCTGTGGCACAGAGAGGGTGGGCTGCCATTGCTAAGAATGAAGTATTTACACAGAATGGATGTTAAGAAAATTCTCACAAGGTGGCTTCAGTTCTTTTGAGAAGTAGGAAGTTCATCTGCACTGGGGAGAGGAGGTGAAGCCAGGGGTTAAAAGGAAGAATCCCTGCTTCCCTATATGGAAAGGAACTCTTCTCCGTGCTGATGTGGCCATCTTCTTCTGAGTTCTGGTTCTTTGTCTGATGGTTTATTCTACAGGGAATTCTGGTTCTCCACCTGATGGAACTGGTCCACAAGGACAATCGGGGTCTCACGTTAGTAGACATATAGTTTTTTTTAAGCTTTTTATTTTATATTGGAGTATAGTTGGTTAATAATGTGATAGTTTCAGGCAGATAGCAGAGGGACTCAGCCATACAATATAAACATAAAGTTTTGTTGTGATCAAGTGTCTAAGTCTATGAAAAAGGCTATTTGCAAATCCTCTAATAAGTTGTTTTGGTTCTAATTGGTACCTCTCTTGTCTGTTCTATATCCAAGAAGAAATACCTCATCCTTATGCAGAAAGCTTTTCTACTTTAATGATCCACTCTTTAAACTGTTCCTTGAAAGGAAGGAGTTGAACTGACCTCAGGTGAATGAACATACACTGGGATAGTGCAGACGTGTCTTCCTCATTGTCACTGTAAAATGTATTTGTGCTCTTATATACAGCTTGTTAATACAGGTAAATAGTAGCCACATGCATTTTGTTTATTTTTATCATTTCCCATGTTAAGCCACAGCAATCCATTCTTCCCACTGAAGAAGGCAGTAAAACAGCTCTGAAGTTCCAAGATGCTGCCCCCATAAACACCCTCTCCACTCTCTGAAATTTTGTCATGAGTTTCTCACAGAAGCTGAGTGCTTCTGAATTAAATATTGATTTAATCTACATTTCATTTTGGGGTTGATTCAGTAACCAGAGCCAAGTGTTCGTGCTCTTTTTCTCTCTTGGGCTCGCATGCTATGGGGGACCGTTAGTCATCCAGTCGACCTGTCCTTACAGACACCAGCATCTCCTGAGCCTTGGGCAGCATCTCACCAGATGGCATAGGGCTGGGGCCCCAGGAAGCCTGGAAAGGTGGGACTGGCCCCGACCTCTGTATCTCGTGTTACCCGCCCAGGGCAGCCTGTGAAAAAGTCTTAATTGGCAACCTCAGGTGGACTTGGAAATGTACCTGATTTGGGTCCAAATTATACTATTTGCACAGCCAAGTTGTGTTAGGAAATGGACACTTCCTGTCATTAACTCACAGGTCATGAAAGGCGAATATGACTGCAAATCCACTTTGGAACTCTAGTGTGGCTCATCTGAAAGAGCTGACGTCTCTCTTGTTGGTGCAGTGCCCCGTTTCTCTCTTCTTGCTTCTTTCTCAAGCTACATTTCTTATTCAGCTGACGTTCAGTCCATTTTTCTCCTACTGTTCATGGAGTGACTGTGGGTTGGGAAGGTGCACACCGCTGGTGTGGTGACCAACTGAGGTCGTGGACTCCTTGTCATTGTTCAAGGTCAGCGTAGCCCATTTAGTGGCCGCTTATCCCCCACCTCGGGCTTCCCTCGTGGCTCGGTGATAAAGAATCTGTCTGCCAGTCAGGAGATATGAGAGATTCAGGTTTGATCCTCTGGAGAAGGAAACCCGCTCCAGTATTCTTGCCTGGGAAATCTCCCGGACAGAGGAGCCTGGCAGGCTATAGTCCATGGGGTTGCAGAGAGTTGAACACAACTGAGCAAATAACAGGGCTTCCCTGGTAGCTCAGCTGGCAAAGAATCCGCCTGCAATGCGGGAGACCTGGGTTTGATCCCTGGGTTGGGAAGGTCCCCCGGTGGAGGGAACGGCTACCCACTCCAGTACTGTGGCCTGGAGAATTCCGTGGACTATAGTCCATGGGTTCACACAGAGTCAGACATGAGCGACTAATACTTGGTACAGAGGAAGTCACTTGGGCAAAACACCAAGAGTTACAATTTTACCTAGCTGCTCTGATAGTCTGTGTTTTATGCTTGTATTAATATGTTTATATCATATGCACAGCTCAAGGCAAAGATGGTTTTTTATCTGCTTGAAGGTCACATCCCAGTCTTTCTTGTGCTTTTGAACACTGGTGTACTCTTGAAGCCAAGCAATAGCCTTAATATACATAACTTTTTTTTTTAAAGGAAAACTTTGTATTTTATATTGGAGTATAGCTAGTTAACAGTATTGTGATATTAATAGTTTCAGGTGGACAGCCAAGGGACTCAGACATCTTATGTACTTGTGGCTAGACTAGAATTGCCAGAGAATGTTTATATGTGTTTTTCTCCTGATTATCAGAATAATTCACGTTCATACAGAAAAGTATAAGCAAGAAGGGGAAAAAAAACCCAGTTCCCTTGGGTGTCACCACTGCCAGTGTGAAGGCCAAGTGTTCTTTTTGTGCATTCTTTTCTTCACGTAACTGAGCACTTACTCTGCATCCAACTTTATATTCAGTTACTTTTTTGTTTAATATTGTGAGCATTTCCCCATATCATAAAAAGTTTGTCTACAATTTCAATGGTTAAATATTCTGTCTTGGGGTATATATTTAAATCATATTAATCTCTTGTTTTTGACAATCAAAGCATTTTCTGTGTTTTTTTAAGTGTTAAATATAAACTTTGATTATCCTTTTAGAGACATAAGTTCAGTTTTTAAAGCTTTCCAGGAAAGTTGGGCTCTTATTGGCTTTATAAGAGAGTAATTGCCTTGGCACACCCTAGAGGTGATCACATCTTTAAATCTTGCCGCTTTGGGAATTGAGAATGGTATGTCACTTCAAATTTTACTGTTTTTACTACCAATAAAATTGATTGTTTTTCATAAGTAGAAGAGTCATTTTTTCTCTCTTTTGTGGTTGTTCGTTTATGGTCCTTTCAGGTCAAATTGTCATTTATGACAGTTGGGACATCTGTAATTTTTTTCCATTTTCCTAGAAGGATATGTTGGAACGTGTAACTTTGAGTCTAGTGTCTTCTCACTAATACTGTTAGCTGCTTAAGTCGTATCTGACTCTTTGAGATACTATGGACTATAGCCTGCCAGGTTCTTCTGCCCACGGGATTTCCCAGGCAAGAGTACTGGAATGAGCAGCCATTCCCTTCTCCAGAGGATCTTCCCAACACAGCGATCAAACCCAAATCTCATACATTGCAGGCAGACTTTTTACCCTCAGAGACACCAGGGAAGCCTGTTAATTGCACACACAATTGGCCACATTTGAGGGGAAATCAAGTGTGGAAGTGTCAGAGTACACTCCGGGGTCATGATGTGACAGTCAGCATCTGGAAAGCCAGCTCTACCTAGCGAGCACTTGTCTCCCCCAGACCTGTGACCACCACACTGCACCCTGTCCAGGCAGGCCTGGTATAATACCTGTTGACAGAGGAATAATGAATACACAATATGTTGACTCCCGGAAGTGAGGCTTCCCTGCTCCGTTTCTGCTCGTGCTTCTTCCCAGGCTGTTTGACTCACTTTTCCTGCTTGCCCCTTAGTACTGTTTGCAGGCAGTCTTTGACTCCTTTCTCTCCGGCATCTTCCTGCAGTCTCCAAATTCTCTAGCCTGCTCCGTGCCTTTAGCCATAGTCCACAGGCCAAACCTCCCTGGTCCAAACCCCTCTTCCAGGCTGCAGACCCATGTAGCCTCCTGCCTGTGGAGGGAGTCTCCCCCTGGTGTGTGTTCCTTTGTAAATTCAAGGATAATTGCTGTACGATTTTGTGTTAGTTTCTGTTGTACAACAGTATGAATCAGCTAGAAGTATGCATATATCCCCCGTCCTTTGAGCCTCCTTCCCACCCTCTCCTATCCTCCCCTCTAGGTCATCGCAGAGCACCAGGCTGAGCTCCCTGTGTTAGACAGCAGGTTCCCATTAGCTATGGACTTTATACAAGATAGTCTGTATATGGCCATTCAAAGTCGCTCAGTCATGTCCGACTCTTTGCACCCCCATGGACTATACAGTCCATGGAATTCTCCAGGCCAGGATGCTGGAGTGGGTGGCCTTTCTCTTCTCCAGGGGATCTTCCCAACCCAGGGATAGAATCTAGGTCTCCCACATTGCAGGCAGATTCTTTACCAGCTAAGCCACAAGGGAAGCCCGACAATACTGGAGTGGGTAGCCTATCCCTTCTCCAGTGGGTCTTCCTGACCCAGGAATCGAACCGGGGTCTCCTGCATTGCAGGCGGATTCTTTTCCCACTGAGCTGCCGGGGAAGAAGCTCCTGTATTTGCCTGTGCTACTGTCCCTCTCCCTCGCCCACTGCGTCCCCAGGTTCACTCTCTACTCTTGCATCTGTCTTCCTTTCCTGCATCAGGACCCTGTTAGGAGCGCTGCTGCCTCACTGGCACTTCTAAGGCAGTGTGCCCCCAAGTGGACCTGTTCTCTTTCCCTGACTGGCCCTGGATTCTCTCTTCGGGTACAAAGACCCCCACTTCATCCCCCATGCCAGACACCTGGGAGCATCTTGAGACCCTGCTTTTCCCTCACTGACAACAACCCATGGGTTACATGAGATTCTAATTCCTGCTGCCTCCTCCCAATCCTTCTTCTGCACCCCTCTCACCCTGCCCTAGCTGAGAGTTCATGCTGTGAATGAATGATATATGCTTTCTCAGTCTTTAAAAATAAGTAAGTCAGGTTTTAAAAAAAATAAAATCGATGATTTTCAGGGCATAGCATTGTAATGGAATATTTACTCTTTGTGTGAAGTAAATCATCCTCCATTAATTTATCTTTTATAGAAATGTGAATTCTTCACCTTGGCTTAAAGCAAACTACACCTTGAATAATGTCTAACACATATTAGTCAAGTGAGAGGCCCTGGGCATTATTCTCTAATTAAAGTGTTTTTGACTTGAGGATTTGACATTTTTTCTTTGGGTCTTAATTATTTCCATATTCCATGTGTATTATTTTCCTGTAATATTGGAATTATCCTTTTTAGCTAGCTTTTCAACTTTACCTCCCAGGCAAGAAATGCAGTTATTTTAATAAGATTCTTTGAGGGAGTAAAATTAATATTTTGGAGAATGAAAATAATGGTGAGTTATCTCCCAAAGATTGAAAGACTGTTACGATAGCAAAATATCCTTACCCAGGGGGTAGTTTTTTTTTTCAGGGTTTATTGAAAATATGGTGCTGGGAAGAATAAAAGGAAATTTAATACCATGGAATCTGGAAACAACCACTGAAATCCAGTCTTTTGAACACATATGATACACTAATTCCCAGAGATTTAAGACAGCTCCATTTGCTTCCTGAGGCTGTCAGGCTCCTTATGATTAAGACACGAAAAGGTTTTTCAGCACGAATATGCCATGATGATATTTTATTTACTATGAATATTGACCGTACATGCATATGGGATGTCCTGGGGTTCTGCCTTCCCTTATTGATATCAGTTTACCTCCTTGTTGGTACTTTCCTTAGGTCTGGTCCCCCCAGTACAGATCCTGTGACAAAGATTTAAACACAAGTAGGCTACCTTGGAGCTTATCCTGAAAAGCATTTTTAGTGGACTAGGCACATGAGGCAGGGAGAAGAAAGCCAAGAAGAGTGTGCTCTTGAGCTGGTTGCTCAATCCCTGGTGAATTCTAAGAAACAGTCTTTAGAAACATCCCATCTGAGGGGCCAGAACACTGGCATATGTCTCCTCCAGCCCACATGTGTCCTTGCGAGCTGCTCCTGAGGCCAGAGCTTAAGGTCTGCTGCTTGCAGGGGTCAGAAGAAAACCATCGGGGGGGGTGGGGTCCTGAGTCCTTGCAGTTTGCAAGTGTGGGAGAGGGTGCTGAGGCGGGTACGACTAGGGCACCAACAAAGTGTGCTGCTTTAACCTTCTTTTTGTTGTTGCTGAAATAAAATTCCAGGTTCTTAGTGGGCAACGTTGTTTCATGGATGGACTAGGTCGCTTGAGACAGTCATAGACAAAGCGCAGGCAGAGACTGTCAGCAGAAAGCACTTAAGTCATGTCAGTGCCTGATCGATGTCAGGGTGGGTTTGAAAAGTACTGGAAATTAGCAACTGTTTTTGAAATGGGGATAGGGAAGATGCAGAGGGAATCTCTGCGAGGTATCTAGATGTTGTTCCTAAAATAACATATCGTGCCTTAGTCACAAAGGTTGTGATAAGCCATTAACGGGAACAAATGGAACAGATGGATTGTCAGGCTCCTCAGAGGGTCGTGGTTTCCTCAGTGCTAATCAGCCTACAGAATTATAGTTAGGCCCATAGGAAATTACAATATTTTTTCCATGCACTCAGATCTGGAAGAAAACAAAAATCTGACGGAAATCTGTGGCCAGCCAAGCGTGAACGAGGCCAACTTCATTACTTGGGGAAATTCCTGGGGGAAAAAAAAAAAGGTGGAATCCAGTGCTTAGTGGACCTTAAAAAGAATCCTTCTCTGCTTTGTGTCTGTCTGTCCTGTTCTGTTACACAGCAGTCTTGGTGACACATCCTAACATGGAAAGTAGGTCCTAGCCCCCTCCTGGCTGTTCCGTTGGTGTCATCCAGGGGATGAAGGCACAAGGTCTTGATACCACGCGGTATCTTATTATTTAGACCTGTTTGGAGATGGTGGAGTAACAGAGTATTCCTGCCCTGAAAGACCCCACCCCACCCCCACCAGCTGTGCAACCAGCAGAGAAGTAGCTGACAAAGGAAAGAGCACTTAATCCTGCTGCTTAGGGAGGCCTCCCAGAGCCATGACATTGGCCTTGGGCCTTAAAGATGACTCGGTTTCACCCAGGGATGTAGGAGAATGACAGCCCAGGCAGAGACCAGGGAGGGCAAAGCCTGGAGGTGCAGAACGTGGTCAGGCAGCCAGACTGGTTGGTGAGTGACGTCCTGCAGGCAGGCGGAAGTCAGCCTGTGAGCATCCGTCCCTCCTGCCGGTGCCATCTCCCCTCACCACGGTCAACAGGTGTCCCCCGCACAGTCACACCATTTCTGTCGGCCCATGCACGTGCCCCTGGCAAGCATCCTGGTCTTGTGGAAACAGCTTAGGTGCAGGATGATGGATGGAGCTTACAGAACCTGTGCGAGGTTCAAAATGCCATCAGTGCAGCCTGCTTGTGAAGCCTGCATTTTGTGCTAAGCGGCTGGTTAGTGATCCTTGTAAGGCCTGTGAATGCCTCGTTGAAGGGGAAATTGACCTGCTTCATGCAGGTGGTCAATATTATGTCTAAAATAGGCTGTTTATCCTTTCTTTGCCACGTCTTCTTTATCAGCCCATCCAGCCCCAAGTGTGCCAACATTTCCGTGTTCTAAACATATAGCTATATTTAACAGTATATGGAATTAGTGGTGCTTATTTTTCCCTAATTTCTTCCCCTTTCTATACAGGTTGTCTCACGGGCATTAGCATGTCGATGCTTTGGGGTATGTTCCAGGGGCACACTTGCCTTAGAATCCTTTAGTAGCTGGATTGAGCAAAGGAACAGAACAGTAAGTTGGCCTCAGGTTGTCCCTCGCATTACATTTAACAGTTTAATCCAATTAGTTGTCATTTTTGTCTCATTTCCAATGGAGTAGCTACCTGGTTGAGGGGGAAAGAACTCAATGTGGTGTCCAGGCTCTTGGGACGTGTCTCAGGGTGAATTAGGAGCAGGAGCTGAAAGTGATTCCCGAACACTTTGCTAGGCGCCCCAGGGAAAGTCTGCTGAAGACCGTCCCACCGATTCTAGACTGACTGACCTCTGGCTGCTCAAGTTAAAAATTACATACAGTTCACTCTCAAAAATGCTCTTTAAGTGACTTTTAATTGCCCTAAACAGTCACCTTGTTTATTTCTTAAACTGATCAGTGTACTCATGATTCTTTTTCCCTTATGACTTTCCACTTCCTCTTTTATCATTCATGGAATGTTTTTTCCCATGGAATTCCCCATTTCTCTGTAGATTCACTTTTATCCCATCCTTTGAAACAGCATTCAGGCTTCCAGGCGACGTTTCCCTGATGATTTCAGAGCATAAGAGGAAGACTTAAAAGTGTTTGATGCCAAAGAGAGAAGTGTTTGGGCCTCTAGAGTCTGATTTAGTAAATTGGGCCCCGGCTGCCGTGTATCTTGCGGTGAGTCATTGTCCTTTAGTGAATGAATGGTAGAATAATCGAATGTAAGGAATGGACCTAGCAGCCAGACACACAAATCCTTCTCTCTACTCCTTGTCCATCCATATCCCCAGCACAAGAGAAAAAACAAAGTAAACAGGATGTGTGTTCAGTCTTGTACTCAGCACCCAGCTTGCAGTGTGCCTTCACGGTGCCCTGGCACGCTTCTCCTTGTGCGGGGACTGGGATGGGTCCAGTCATTGAATCTGGGGAGATTGCTCTTGTCATTTCCAGTCTGGTAAGTGCTGTCAACCTACCAGCTCTAAATCTTGATTTGACCTGGCCTTGCCTGTATAAATCTCACCCACTGTTGAGACACCATAGTCTAATGGCCAACAGATTCACTGTTTCCATACCATAACCATCAAAAGCCGCCAAGTTTTGAGGATGGATGAGCTTTTCTTTCTGCCGGAGCAGAAAATTCTATGAGAGGGTACAGATCAGGGGCTGCAGATGAGTTGAGTAGTTCTTGAGTGGTTCATTAGTTCCTTGTGGAAGACTATTGGTTATGCTGTTTTCACTGAGTTTTAGGGTTGTGGAAGTTAAGCAGCATGAACCCCAACATCCATGCTGTAGGAATCAGGGCTTTTGTTGATGCTCAAAAATATCATATCTGAAGGTGAAGACCCCAAACCTTTGTGCATCAACTTTGAGAAAAACTGTTTAGGATTAATCAAAATGATTTCGAGTGGAAGTTTCTCCATGGTTAATGGCCTGAAAGATAACTGTGGTGACCTTCAGTTTTATGACCTCAGCTCAGGGCTTGAGGTCCTATGTGCCCCTTCCACATATTAGAGAGTATTTTGAACATGTGCCATTTCTTCCAAAGACATCAAGACAAAGTCTGTTGGGCTTCCCTGCTGGCTCAGTGGTTAAGAATCCACCTGCCAGTGGAGGAGACATGGGTTCGATCCCTGAGCCGGGAAGATCCCTGTGCCTTGGAGCATTGAGGTCTGTGTGCCACGACTGCTGAGCCTGTACTGCAGAGCCCGGGAGCCAGGCCCTGAGACCTCAGGCAGCAACTCCTGGAGCCCGTGCTTGTCTACAGAGGAAGCCACTGCCACAAGTGGTCCACGTTCTGTGGCTAGAGAGAGCCCGGGCAGCAGTGAAGACCCAGCACAGTCAAATAACTAAATAAGTCATTTTTAAAAGGCTAGTTACGCTCAACTAAAACCGTTCCCCAAATCCAGGATTCATGACCACCCTTTCCCAAATGGTGTTCTAGGTGCCTTTGCTTCTATAAATGTGTTTGTTCGTTGTCAGTCAACGTTAAATAGGATTTATTCTTGTTATGGGATTTTTCAGAGACTTTGCCGGGTTAATGGGTACTGTGGCGTCCGAGGGTGGCACACAGCATTCGGCATTTGTCCTGGGGCCCTTTTGATCTGAAAGCACCTGCGGACCGTCTCCCAGAACTCACGCCACTGTGACACGGTGGGGGAGACGCTGACATGTGGTAGATGGGCTCAGGTTTTTCTAGCTCTCCCATCCAGAACCGGAGCCGTTTCCCGACCCCTTGAGTCTGAGATGGCCTTCGACTTGCCAGGAGTGACAGATGCACCCCAAGTGTGGTGTGAGTTCCAGAGTCCAGATCGCTAGAAGTCCTGCCGCCTCACATTTGCCCTCTTGGGGCTTCGCCCTGAAACCTCCACGTGAGGAAGCCGGTCTGACGTGCAGGAGGAGGAGAGGCTCGTCAGGGGAGAGCTGAGGTGTCCCCATGACTTGCCCACTCTGAATGAAGCCTCTCAGACCTTTGGCACAGCTGACCCAACTGAGGACAGTGCGTGAGTGAGGCTAGGCAACTCATGGAGTCGTGAGAAGTGTTACGTCATTGTTGTTTTAAGCCACTAAATTTTGAGGCGCTTTGTTACACACCCACCATCAACAGACACACCAACCTAAGCAGTAGCACCCAATAAAAACTTTGAAACACTACCGAAAAGATACAGTTGTTTATCTAATCAGATACTTCCTAAGAAACTTTTACGGCTTAAAACTAAATTTCTGGATAGGGATTTTCCAGAAACCGGAGTCACGTGAACAGTTAACAAGAACCTAATGTGCGTGGCATGTGAATCGCGGCACCAGGAAGTGGTACTTAATCAGAGAAGGCGCGGCCTCAGGAAGGCTAGAGGAGCTGACGGCCCGCGGAGCCCGCCGCCCACCGCTCTGCCGCCAGCTGGGCTGACGGCTCTCCCTGAGGGTGACTGGTGTCCCTGAGGGCTCCTTCTTCCCTCTTAGTGATCAGATTCCAGCAGACATCTGCTCCGCCCGCCGACCAGCTGTGGGGATGTGAGACCTTGCCAGCCTTCCCGGCATCGAGCGGGTGTATTATTCCTGGCTCTGAGGAGCAAATGTGATTAGCAGATGTCGAAGGGGCCCGTTTTTGGCAGGCCCTGGTGAGGTGTGGAAATGGACGCGGCCTGGGTGCTGCCGCCTGCCGTGGCCTGAGGCGGAGGGCCCGGGCCTGGCGGCCCCGGGTGCTGAGCCATCACCCCCACCGCCCTCTCAGTGCCCCAAGGCCAGGCCGGGCTGTGGACAGGGTGGTCTGGGGCTACAGGGGGCCTCGGGCAGAGCCATGTCCATCTTAAGATGCTCCAGCTGGAGGATCGTGGCAGTTGCACCAAAGCCGTGCTGGCCACAGTGAGCTGGGGAGAAGCAGAAGGATGTGAGAACCATGTGAGGCTGGAGCTGGAGAAGCCAGTTCCTTCCTCATGGCCAGATGGCTCCCCGGGAAACTCCAGAGCGCTGTGTAAAATCTGTTTCCGAGTGACTCAGGCTGGGAGTCTTGCGCCTTTCCCTAGGGAGAAGGGCCGGCTTCTTCGGTGGAGGAAGGACGCGCCTGACGATTCACTGGGACCTCTCATTGGTTGGCTGCAGCCTCATCCCTCCTGGCCGGTTCCCCTCGGACCACCCTGGACTAGTCCCCTCTCCCGGCTGCCTTCCCACAGTTACGTGTCTGCTGGCTTCCGCTGAGCAGCCTGCAGCGGAGGGGGAGGTGGAGGGGGGCGGGGGCTGGCTCCCAGTCTTGAGTTTCTAAACCCATGACTTTCTCCAGCAGCTTAGATATTCTCATCCCCCGCACAGACTCTCCCTCTCATCTCTCATCCGCATTACATGGCATATGTATGAACGTTGTGCTGGGAATTCACAGGCGCTGTGAGTGTATATTCCACCATGGCCATGTCATTTTCATTGAAAGTTCTTTGTAGTTTTTGTTGCATTAGACTGACCCTGGTTTATATGTCACGCCCTGTGTGTGTGTGTTAGGCGCTTGGTCGTGTCTGACTCTTCGCGACCCCAGGGACTGTAGCCCGCCAGGCTCCTCTGTCCATGGGATTCTCCAGGCAAGAACTCTGGAGTGGGTTGCCATTGCCTCCTCCAGGAGATCTTCCCAACCCAAGGACCGAACCGGGGTCTGTCAACCAGGGGAGCCCGTCACGGCCTGATGGGTACAAAACCTCCAGGTGGAACTTGGCTCTGCAGAAGCCCGTACCCTGGATTCCGTGTGGACATGGCGGTCCCAGTGCCCTTCCTTCAGGGGTTGATGTGTCTCAGGTGTAAGTCAGCAAAACAGAAAACCAGGCCGCGTGCCTCGCAGACCATCGCCACATTAGGGGCAGTGGGTAAGCAAGGATCATGTTGTGTGGGTCTCTGAGTACTGTCACTGATAAGGCTGGGAGGAGAAAAGCTGGAGCTCCGCCTTGAGATTCTTCAAGGTCAGGCCATGTGGCGTTTGAAGGCCTTGAGGAGAGTTGCCAGAGTGATTTAGATCCGAGTTTTTCTGAGCATGTGCCAGAGTCCGGCAGTTCCTGGAGCATTTTAGGGGCTCCCTAGAGGCAGTGGTCGTGATGGGAGCAAGGTGGCCCTCGTCAGCCTCTTACTTTTTAATCAACATGCTCTGCTTTGATCTGTCTCATACACAGAACTAGGGTTGCTTGTCAGATTCCGTTTGATAAATCGTGTTCTGTGGTCAGAAGAAAGTTTGCAAACCGCAGGTTCAGAGGACTGACTTCTAGTAAAAACAAACACAGAGAGAAGCCTCTTTAGCCAAGCAAGTAATGATTACATTTCTGGGATCTGCATAGATCAATCCACAGACATTTGGAAGCAGTGAAAAAGCAAAGAACTAAACAAATACATGTTTCTGGGTAACTACTATGTCACCAGGAAACTTAGTCAGTATAAACAGAGCATGCAGACTGTGACCTCTAAATGGCAAGGGGAACATGAGGCCAATTCTAGTCATCAGTGCAGGTGACTCTGCCAGACTGTCATTCTTAAGTAAATCCCAGTGAGTCCAGGGCTGAAGCTTAGGAAGAGTCATGTGATAAAAGCAACCGTTATTGAGAGCTTTCCATTGGCTGAGCTCTATGCCTTGGATACATGTCTGTGCTACTAAATGTAGGTTCTATTCTCCCCATTTCACATATGGGTAAACTGAGGCTTGAAGACTGAACTGTTTGCCCAAGGTCACATAGCTGATAAAGTAATGGAGCTGAGGATAGGGCCCCTTGGCTAGAGTTATGTCCGTCAGTGTTCTGCTATATTGCCTCTCTCTTTTAGTCCCTTTTTAAATTTTTATGTTTGTGTGGGTTTTCTACCCTAATGGTTTTGCTAAGTAGAGTACCTAAGGATACCTAGTTTGCTACATATAAAGTTGACATGTGGTGTTGCATATACATGACCCTCACTGGGAAAAATAAAAGAATGTAGAGAAAAGGAGCCAAAAGTCTAACCTTCCTTGTGTGTACTAATACTAAGCAGGCATGTACAGCCCTGGAAGTGTGTGTTTGTGCCTGAATTTGATGGCTCACGGTCACCCACAGTTTTATTGTGCAGAAGAAATTAGAATTCTTGCAGCCACAGCAGCAGGTAGCATTGCTAAGGCAGATGGGAAACTTTTGCACAAGTTTTAAGTTCTTAAATGTCAGATGTTTTTCTTGAATGGCAGTGCGCTTCTTCAGTTCCTCTTCTGTATCATGGTCTTAGCAAAGGCTGGGGAAGGATCGTCTTTGGGAGGGTATGTTCTTCTCTCACTTGGTGCCCTTCCAAACGTGCACGAACCTATTCCTTATTCTTCCCAGTAACCAGATGCTTCCAATGAGAGGGCTAGGTTCTGCTGAAACTTCTCTCCCGTCCCTTGACTCTGTTGGAGCAAGGTAGGTCCCTTACAGAGTGAATTTAACAGGCATTTAGTTTTATTTTTATAGGTGCATTTGGGAAAGCTGGAACTGTTTGAGAAACTATTTCGCAGCACATCCAGGTGGCTTGCACACTTGGCCTCCGTGCATCACACCAGAACAAGACTGAAGCTTGTACTGCATTTCTCTTGTAGAGCCAGTGAGGCGCCCCCACCTCGAGAGAAACATGAGCTTGTGTGGGTGCTAGGAAGTATTGAGCAAAAACTCTCTCGAGCCACCAGGGCCCCATTTGCCTAGCAGACATTTATGAACAGGTTCCAGTGGCTCACACAAGTTCGTTTTTGTTTCCCAAGTGCCTCATGCACTTCCTGAAAGTCATGTTTTCATCCAAAGATTTGCTGTACTGGATTGTTCCAGAAACACACCTGAGAAGTCCCACTCTTGATGCCGTAGCAGATGAGGATGACTTTGCTGAGATAAGCCCTCAGATGTGGCCTCCTGATGGGGAATGTGTTGGTTAAAGGGGATGTGGAGAAAAAATTGCTACATAACAGGTATCTGGCTGATCTAACAGAACCTAAGGTCTTGCAGATGGTGATAGAGCTGGGCGTGGGGAAACCAGTACAGCTTGGACCTGAATGGTTTTGAGAGTTCCTCACAGTGACGGGCAGCTTGGCAGTGGTTTCCAAAACATCTGTCTCAAAGAGGGCGGTTGAATTCCTACTGGGGAGTGTTTCCAGTCATTGTCCATGAGAAACGAGAGTGAGTGGGAGTAATTGAAACACAGATCAAGAGGAAATGAGTCTGTGCTCCACTTGGGATTACAATGCAGATGAATTCCATATTTTGGTTAGGGAATGTTTTAAAAGGGAAGATGAGAAAAAAAGCTTTGAGTCTGACCAGGTTACTAAAAAGCAGACAGAGATGAAATTTAACGTTGGCTGAAGCAGCCCCTTCAGTTTGCTGTGCTTGTGTTCCAGGTGTGTGTGTGTGTGTTCTGGGATGTGTGTGGTGTGTGTGTGTGTGTGTTCTGGGGTGTGTGCGTGTGCATGTTGGCAAGAAAATGGCCCAGGACTCACTGGCATGCTTTTTCCGCCCTTGGCCCTACATCCCTACCAAGGTGGCCTGACCTCACCAACACGAGTAGTTTTAAAACTGCTGTAGTCAGCAGAGCTGTGGATCCTCTCTGCTTCTGCACAAGTCACTGACTTGAAGATTCAAACGAATGCCGTAGCCCCCTTATCCACGGGGGACACATTCCAAGACTGCCTGTGGATCCCTGCAGCCGCGGGCTGTACCAGGCCTGATATGTCCTGTGTTTTTCTTACATACAAGCATGCATGATAAAGTTTAATTCACAAATTAGGCAGGGTAAGAGATTAACAGCAATAATTAATAATAAAATAGAGCACTTATTAATAATACACTGTAATAAAAGTCATGTGAACGTGGTTTCTTTCTGTCAGAATACCTTCTTGTACAGAGTTAATGATTTTTCCGTCTTAACTAAGCACTCGTCATGAACTGTGTCTACAACTTTTGCAGTTGGAGGCGTTGCAGCAAAACTAGCACAAGCTTCTTTTTCCTTCATGACTTCGTGGCTAGAAGGTTCACTCTTACTGAATATTAGCAACCACAGCATATGCATTTTTCTCTTATTGAGAACTTTCATCTTTTCACTTAAAGAAGAAGTCTTTCCTGGCTTTTCTTTGGTGGATCCAAATTGGCAGAACCCCTTTCTTCCCTGTGGGGCCACAGTTTAGTGAGATATGAGGGTGACTTGAGCACAAGCGCTGAGATAGTCTGACAATCACAGCAAGGCCACTACGTGACTAACGGGCGGGACAGGCTGGACTAGACGATGATGTATGTCCCAGGAGGGATGGAGGAGGACTTTGCCAGGTTTCGTCACACCACCCAGGCACAGAATTTAAAGCTCGTGAACTGTTTACTTCTGAAAGTTTTCATTTAATATTTTCATACCCCGGTTGACTGTGGGTAGCAAACCACAGAAAATGAAACCATGGATAAGAGGGACTACTATCATATGTATTCACCCTATTGGCAGAAATCACAACTCAGATTTTCCTGAGTTAACTGTCAGAAAATGTCTGTTGATTTTGATTTACAGATTTTCTTTCTCTACTCTGTCCCCTCTGTATCAGCCATGGACTGGAGGTGCTGATTTACTCTATAAATTGTGTTCATGATGTACAGCTTGCGATGATTCCAAACCAAAGGCCTGAGCTCTGTTTTGCCCGCTGAGGAGTCATCTGACAGGTGGTTATGAGATACAAGCTGCGTGTGCCAAATGCCGTGCAAGGATGGAATAGTGAGCAGGGGAGACGCACGCGGTCCCTGCCTTCCTGGAGGGCACGATCTGCAGCCTCTCACAGCCTGGGGTCTGGGCATTAAGGAAACCGTGCACCCAGAAGAGAACCACCCAGGGAGCCGGGCAGGGCTGAGGACCTGGAGCCCCTTCTTTGCCAAGTCAGGTGTCTCCTCCTCATGGCTCCCCTGGTGCTGGTGGGTGGTGGTCAGTGATTTTCCAAAGCCCCCCTCCTCAGGCCCCTCCAGCTCCCCGGTCAGTGGGCAGTGGTATCAGCCCCTCAGGACCACCAGGGACGGGAGGGCTCGCCACTCGTCCCTCCCACAGCCTGGGCGTGCCTCCAGCTACAAAGGCCACCTTCAGAGTCACCTCCTCTGGCCTCTGTTCACCGACGACCAAGCCGCCGGGGCGTGCCGCATCCTCCTGCGTCTCCTGGCTGTCGCCGTGCAGCTCTCCCTGCCGCCTCCTCTTCCAGCTGTGTGGACCCGAAGGTGACCTGACGGCTGAGGAAGAGTTCGCTCTGGGTGGCCTCCCTGCCGCATCGCAAGGCCAGGGTAGGGCTGCAGAAAGAGCTGCACCTGCTCTTAACCCTGTGCCCCCACGCCCAGCAGGCCAGGCCTGGCGGCCGGCGGAGTCTCCTGTGGACAGGGCCGAGGGCAGGGCCATCCCCACACACTGCTCTTTCAGAGGGGCAGCGAGACGGGTGGGAAGCCCAGAGTGCACAGGCGGAAGGAGCTGAGACCAGGGTCCCGGCGCCTGCCCCGGCCCCTGCAGGTGGGACAGCGCTATAGGCAGGCGCTGGGGTGTGGACTGAGCTGCCGTGCAGTGTGACGCTGGGTCAAATGAGGATGCAGAGCTAATGTGCGGACCGTCCAGTATGGTAGAAAAACTGTGCTCTTCCATCAACCTGCCCTGGAAAGTACAGTGCGTCCAAAGGACTCCAGTCAGGCCTGGGCCCCTCGGTGCAGGAAACAGGCTAAAGAGAAAGGCTTCCTGGAGGAGAGGGCGTTCGAGTAGACCTTGAACCACAGCTGGGAGGGGGATGCTTGGAGACGAAGGGTCAGGAGATGCCAGCACCCAGCGCAGTGCAGTCGGGAACCCCGCCCCAAGGCGCAATTCCTGGAAGGTCGCGGGACGCCGTTTACAGTTTACAAGTGGCCTTTGCCAGTAGACTCCACAGTCCACAGAGGGACGAGGGCCAGGGGGTCAGCAGCTCTGAAAAAGTGGGTGTGTTTGTTCCCCATTCAGAAACCGAAGCCTCTCAAGGGACCGTGCTGGAGGAAGTGTGCTCCGGGTTAACGTGAGGCCCCGACGAGATTGTTAGCTTTTCTTTCCCTGATGGCCAGTCAGAGCCATCACACGGTGCTGGAGGATTTATTTCCAAAGGATATGGAGGTAGTTGGACAAAAGCCTAACTACAATGGGGTTTTTTTTGTGTTGTTTTTTTTTTTTAACATCTAAGGTCACAGCTATTAAATTTCTGTAACTTAAGGATTCTGGAATTACAAATGGCTTGCCTCCTAAAATGGACCTTTGTCATAATTCAAACTCAGAGCATTCTTATGTTGTTTCTTCTACAGAAATACATTTTTTAATGCAGAGGAGCTGCTATTTTTTTGTTTTCTTAAGTTAAGCTTGGTGGCTCTAGTTCTTGCCGTCGGTCAGCTCGGTGAACACAAGGCAGTGACTGACTGCCTTCACTTCAGGAAGTTTGCATGTTCTCAGCAGCTCTCTTTAATTATTTCCATTTTCTTGCCGTGCACATCTGAACTGTAAGTCCTCTTCTCTCTGGGGTTTGCAGCATGGTTTACTTTTTATGTTTTTCCCCCTTTTGAGTGTTACTCGATTCCCAGGCCCCAGAAGGCCAGGACCTGTTTTAGTAACTGATTTATCAGGTGCTAGGCTGGTGACCCTGCGGGAGTTTATAGACAGGACCCCTGCCTCCTTTCCCAGGGACTTTGTGATTGGCCCAGCCATGAGCGCGACACAGTGTTCTCCATGTGGCGGTAAAGGGGGCTTATCCGTGGGGGCTCTGGAACCTCCTTAGTGGCTCTTGCTTCTCAGGCCTGCACTCAGGGGCCATTCGGGAGGAGTGTGAAATGTCAAAGAAAACAGGCTTGGGCCTCTGGTCAGAATGTTCATAGTTTGTCATCAATAAATACTTGAGAGGCGCTCGCTCCCCTCTCTCTAGTTCCCCCAAGGTTTTCTCTTTCCCATCTCCACTGCTGGCCAGTGGAGAAGTCCCTTTAGACGGTTTCTTTCAAAGCAGCTGATTCAGAGTCTGTCCTGTGAGCCACTGCCACCGGGACGGATCTGGGCTGAAGTGGGGGTGGTGGATGGCTGGGGAGGTGGGGGCCCAGACTCCCTGGAGAC